>JAQZBX010019973.1:0-26741 GCA_029593785.1 Cabassous unicinctus
GTTCTTCTGAGAAATGCTTTATCGCATCATTAGCAAACCCAAGCCCGTGTCTTTCTCCTCAGTTGCTATTTTCAAGCTAAGCTAAAACCATTTGTACACTTCGTACGAAACATAGCAGATCTGCTTCTTCCCCTTTGAGTTGGGGTGAGTCTGAAGTTGGCAGTGAGAGGGAATGTTGATTATTGTACACAGAGGGTTAGTTGTGTGGGGATGTTGGGAGGTGCACATATCCATTTTTTCCTGAGTGCTAAGGAGTAGCCTCTCCTAACCTCCCTATTCTCTAAAAATTGACTTGAGCACGTTTGCTCATGTTCCCTAAATTTAAAACTCACAGGACCCCCTAAAAAACAAATCACCTACTGAATTCATTGCCTTTCAGAGCATGTAGTTTGAAAGGCAGAGACAGCCAGTCTGGAGGGCAGGTGATGCAAATAATTTATATTTTTTCCCACCAACAAGAGTTTCTCTCCTATGAGTTCCTTTATGTTTTACAATTTCACACTGAGTAATTCACCCTCTTGAACTGCAGTCTCATTGTTTCTTTTGCACACTTTTTGCCTATCCCACAGATTTCAAGCTCCTTAAGGTCAGGAACCAAGGCATGTAATTCTCTTCTAGCCCTGAAACATTCAATCCAGTGCTCAATAAATATGATTTCATTGATTGATGACAGAGGAGCAGCAAATGACTTGATAGACAAGGGAAGAGATGGGAAAAAAATTGAGGAGGATTGCTAACCTTTGAAAATGTCAAGGTCCTCTTACATTTCTACATTATATGAATGTGGAGCTGTTCACAAATCTCAGGGTATTCATGTACCCTAAAGATGGTTCCAAATGCTGTTTCTGCAGGAGAGATCTTATCAAACACGGTGCTCCAGTGTAGACAACAAAATGAAAATACTTGTATAACTGTGTCTACTGAGGTTTCTAAGTCTTCAGATGAATGGGCTTATCCACAATTACTATCTAATGATGTCCAACATTAACTGAGTAATAGGAAGTATCAGACACGGTGGTGAGTGTTCCACATGCCTTGTGAATCTTCACGATGACTCTATATAGAAGGTACTGGAATGTTGATTTCAAGGGTAAGAATTCTGAGTTTTAAAGAGCATAAGTAACTCATGTGAAGTCACGTGGCTCATAAGCGGTGAACCCAGGCCTGTTTGACACAGAGGCCTGACACCTTCAACTAACCACAACAAACATTGCTCCTTGAGCTTGGTTTTTTGCTTCTGTTATTGTTGCTTTTTTTGCTAAGGCAAAAGGTAGAAATGTGTTTAAAAGAATGAGAAAAAGGAGAAATGCTTTGCAGCATCCCTGGGAAATTATTTGGAAAGATTTAATGAGAAGTAAAAAATTTAAAAAGTCTTTCATTGATAAAGGTGTATTCATTTTTTTGATGATAGAGTAATGAAAATAATTGGAGGGATAAATTGAATTAAGAAAAGAAATCATTCTGTTGAACAGTATAGCCCTCTTTTCTTTAAAACTAGGTCACTTAAAAATAAAATAAGATGCCAGAAAGGAATTTCTGAAGGAATGGTTTTATTTTGCTTCTTCAAACATGAATTATGTTAGAAGATTATATGTTGTACATGCTTTATATTCAACAGTGTCTGGGTGCACTATCTAAAGATAAAAATAAAACAAGGGCAGGTATTCCCAACTCCATGGATAATAAATTCCAGCTTACACTGGAAAAAGCCTTCTTCCTAAGTAAATTTACTTTGAGATAATTTCCTTTATTTTTAGTCACTTAGTATACTATTGGATATGCTTTTCTTTTCCTAACCTTCCATTTCCAGACTTAGTTTAAGTCTAGAAAGTTATTAAAACTTATTTATTATTTCTGTATGTATTATTTGCACTTGTGGCTTAGAGAAAGATATTTTTCCCTACTGTTATTGTCTTGGTGGACCAAATTCACTCCCATCTAAGTATTCAGTGGGAAATTTTTTTTTTTTTTAAGATTTGTTTATCCCCTCCTTGCTGCTTGTGCTCACTGTGTCCATTTGCTGTGCATTTTTCTGTGTCTGCTTGTCTCCCTTTGTTGCGTCATCTTGCTGCGCCAGCTCACCGCACCGCGCGGGCCGTCAGTGGGCTGGCTTGCCTTCACCAGGAGGCCCCAGGAACCGAACCTGGGGCCTCCCATATGGTAAACGGGAGCCCAACCACTTGAGCCACAGCCGCTTCCTGGAAAATTTTTTTAAAATGTGAAAGTGGTCATACCCCTCAATGGAAATTTGTTGGAATAGAGTTTTGGAGTTGTTGATTCTGGTTTTAACAATTGTTAATAGTAATCAATAGAATGGAGTGGTGGAAAGACCATGAGCTCAAGAATCAGACCTACCTGGGTTCTAATTTCTGGCTGTGTGTCCTTAGGTAAACTATCAAACTCTGAGCCTTGATTTTCTGACTCTATGAGAAATAACTTCCTGAATTTAATTAAAATAATATATGCAAACTACCTGGCTCATCATAGGCACTTAACACTTTTCATTTCCTTTCTCTTTCCATCAAACTTATCTTCTATTCAAAGATGGGATCTGCTTCTTGTGAATGCTAAGGGCACTTAGGAGGAGAGTTCAAGGTTGATTACTATTACTCAATAAATTCATAGATTATTCCTGCTAATTGGCACCCATAGGTATCTCTGTGAAATCACTCCAGGGTGCCTTTGGAGGATGGCATTAGTGTAGCATTGACAGCTTGGAAACTGGAAATAAGCCCCTAGTCATAAATTGCAAAGACTTTAACAATCCAAACTCGATGGAAACTATATAGAATTTGGGGGGTGATTTAAAAAACACATGGTTTGGAGTTATGTTGATGGATTAAGTATTTTCCCAAATCATCTCGCTTAGAAGATTAAAACTTGATTATAAAATACCAAAATGTTCTTAGATGTGGAAATAGTTGAGCATAAATCAAACACTCCAGGTTCATGAGAAAATAATCAAGAGAACAAGTGGTGTGGTGCTCTTTAAGGTCCAGTATTGGAACTAAAACATTACAATAGTTTATTGTCTATAGGATAATTTATTCTTGCAGAATTGTTTTGGAACGCAGGCACTACCCAGAGCTGATTGGTGATTGGCAACCTACCAAAATAATGCCTATGATGAAGGAAAGTTATGAGGATGTAAACTTTTCCCCCTAGTACATTATGTCTCTTTTACTTCAAATCCAGATAGAGGAGATTTAACAATTCTTTTATGTTCTAAGGGCATTCCAGCATAGAAGCTGTGTGTCAGAAAAGTTTGCATGTTTGTCTAGAGCAGTGGGGCTTAACTTCTGAGGTCACAAACCTCTTTAAACAAACTTTGTTAAGACATCTAAGATCTACATGATAACATGAAGCCTAGCAAAATGGATCAAGGTAGCATTGAAGGTTCATGTCAGTTATGGCCAGTCTTAATGGAACTTGCCATGTGAGGGGCGAAATCCTACTCTCCTTTGCACACAGTTCTTTCTCCCTTTCTCCACAGCAGCTATTTCTTAATTTACTATTATTTTCTACAATTTTTTCCCACATTCAGTCTCAGCAGGGAATGCCTTTATCTTTCACAAAAAAAAAAAAAAAAAAAAAAATGCTATGGGAATGAATCATCTTAATGTCCTTCCTACCCTCCACTTCTTTCCTTCCCCTTCCTTTGTTCTTGAACACAGCCACCTGTACTCCAAATCCCAAGTTGCTTCTGATTTTCATCTTTAACCTCCCCTTTTCTAGGCTCTTTCGACCCAATACATACATACATACATACATATTTATATACATGCATAAGCACTCTCAAGTTTGCCTCACGTTAAGAAAACTGGAAACAGGAAAGCCTCATATATATGCACTGTGGGAGGAAAAGGGTTGAGACCTCTGCCAGGGCTGCCATTCCTGGCTGCTTCCAAGAATAAGAGCTTGCTTTGAGAGTGCAGGCTAGCCCTGGGGATGGAGAGAATGAATGACCTAAGTAAGGTATTTCCAAAGTGAGATTCGGACTGAAGCCCCTGAAATACTGGAGAATGATTACTGAACAAAGTATACACCAAAAGTGAATGCTGCATGCCAGCCCAGGCAAGAAGTATCTCTGGTTATGGGTGAGGTGAATAGGTGGACTGGACTTAAGTCACCAGGAATTCTCAGTGTCTCCAGGTAGTCCATCATGGATGATTTCAGATATGTTATATAATAGCACATTCTCAGTCCACCAGGCTTTTTAATGTGTCTTTGCAGTAAGAATGCTAATTCAGTATTTCAGATGGTCCTAGCAGTATTTGGAGAGGGTTCAGAATGGGGGGTAGAGAGGTTTGGAGGGTGGAAGCAAAGAGCATGTGGCTTAGGTTCAAGCAATAAGATTTCATGTAATTAATAACCAGAAGAGGTTAATGTGTTAAATACAGTGCGAGATTTTTGCCAAGTAATTAATTTGCTAAAATGAAGACCTACCCACTAAATCTGAAGTCCTGACTCACTTGTCTAAGAATTCTATAAAAAATGATGTACTCTAAAAGGCTGGATGCTTATGTTTTCATTCATTCTCATAAGCTGCCACTTAGGTGGGCTAGGATAAAAGTTTCATTATCCTTCCTTGGTGGATGAGAAAATTGTTGATCAGAGCAGCAAAGTGGTTTGATCAGGGAAGGAAAGAGCAGCATTGAATCCCAATTACCTATCTAGGTCCTACCCACTACACCCTAACCTCCCTGCTGCAGCCAAATCATGTAATGACATGATTTGACAAACTCTATGGGGAACACATGTCCACAGAGACTCTGGTCTCTCCTTTCATGTGGCCCAGAGAGAAAGCAGCAACACATGGTCCTGCTGGCTGGGGAAGACCACCTTTTTTCTTTTGCCTTTTAAGGAGTACTTGTGTTCTCTCTATAAGCTTCAATTAGGTTTCGGTTATGGAGGGCTTATTACAGAAGTTTTATAGATGCTTTAACACATTTTCTTAGCTGGAAGCTAGTTTAGGAGCCAGTTTGAGAAGCTTGTAAACAAGAACTGTAGGCACTGGTTTTTCCCTAACAAATTCAGACCAAGTGGATTTCTAATGGTACATGAAGTTTCTACCATTTTCCTGGTAGTCCTTGATGAGCCTGAACCCCATTCTCTTGCAAGAATAAAGTGTAAAAGAGCACATATAGGAAATAATTGTTTTCACAGCCTTATAAAAGAGCAAAAGCCCAGAGACTTGTTCTAAATACATAAGGATGATCCTGATCCATGGTCAGAGGTCCAGTTACCTCGAGGACAGTGTGACAGGCACATGCAAGCACCCCCATTCCAGGAGCCACACAGTCTGGGGGAGTGGGGTGCTACACCTTCCCTTCCCAGGCATGGGGACGAGTGACTTAATCTTTTTCTAATAAACAACTTATTTTAGAACAGTTTTAGATTTACAGAAAAATGGCAGAGGTACCACAGAGCTTTCCACATACCCTGCACAGTTTCCCATTATTAACAGCTTACATTAGTCACCTGTGGTAGTCTGGCCACCCTGAGAGAAACCACTAGCAATGCCTGCAATTCAGTAGTCACTGCTTTTATGACAGTAGTCCTGGGTCATCAAGAAAAGGTGAGACATGTTCACTGTTTATCATGGGTTGGGAGGTATGTAATACATTTTAGAAAGATTTCCATTAAAATGACTAAAAATAACTTTGGTATTCTAAGGATTATTAGGTTTAAGCTTTCTGTCTTTGAATCTACATTTGCTCGTGGCCCAGATAGCGAAAGCCACAGCTTCCCACAGAGATCGCATGTAGCCCAAATTATGTTTAAAAAAATAAAATAAAATAAAATAAGCTGCTTATAAGAGCTTTAAATTTAATGAATTTCTGGACAACTTCCTCTGAGCTCCCCTTAAGTTGATGTAGTACCTTTCCAGGCTTTTCCATGGCCCTTGGCCCTTGACAGCTAGAACTCCTGGTTAATCGGTCCCCTCATTCCCAGGCCTGGGGGAATCCACTTTTGAAAATTCATTACCTATTTCTCAATGGATCCTTAGGAAGCCATTCCCAGCTGGGCAGAAAATTCTGAATACCTGAAACCCTAAAAGGTTTCTTTGGGAGCAGAGAAGTGTTCCTTCCACCTCAGCCATTTTAACTCCCGTTTCTGAACTGTCAGCTTTAGGGGCAGCAATACAGAAAGGCAGAGGGAGTACACAGGGAAGAGGTTCTTTCTACCTCTCTCCAGTTTCTCTTCCCTTCCCCCTGCCCTTTGTTCAGAAAATATCTGTGGTACCAGGTGGCTCTGGGTATACAGCAGTGAATACAAGAGGCCTGCTCTTTGATATTTGGAGTCTCCATTCTATTTGGGGAAATAGACATTAAACAACTCTTTACTCAATTATTCAATCAGGTTAGTGTTAAGTGCTAACAGAAGTTGGATTTTTCCTAGTCTGGTGGGGATGGGATGAAGCTTTCTTATTTGGTTGAGATCTGAAGGATTCCTATGCTCACTTAAAATAGCCATAGCTGACATTTCTTGGGTACTTCTCTGGTCTGGCCCTGTGCTGTCCTAATTCTTATACCAATACATAATGATAACAACTTGGCTACTTCTGTCCCCACTTTACAGATGAGGATCCTGAGATTTAAAAAGGCTAGGTTACTTGCCAAGGATGCAGATCTATTACATGAAGGTGCCAGGACTTGCCCCTGAGGTCTGTTTGGGTTTAAAGCCTGTGCTGGTAACCACCTGCTACCCTGCTTCTCTGTGATGCTAGTCTCACAGATGGTGAAGAGCAAGAAGGGGCACGTTCCCATTAATTAACAACATGACTGACGTTACCCATTCCACTCATTTCACCAGCTTTCATTGAACAATCTTTAGTTATAATTATAAAAAAGTCTGATAAAATATTTTCTTGCCTGTGCCTTTCAGGCATGGAGTTTTAACAGAACCGTCATGAGCCTGACTAAGCCATTGCAGTTATTACACCATGGAGACTGTTCATTGAATAGACATGATAAACTTCTAAGTTGATTAATTAGGTTTTCTTAAGGCTTCTTGACTCCTCTCCATTCCTGCTGCTGTTGCCTTTTCTCCCCCAAGTCATTAGGTCTGGCTAAGGCTGTTGCAATAGAATCAGTTGGTTTCCCTGATCACCGTCTTCCCATCTATTTTGTATCTTCTGCCTCTTCTGCTTAAAACCCTTCAATGAATCCCCATGGCTGACAGAAAAGAATCCAGTGTGGCCTACTGAGACCAGCTCTTCCTCCCTCCAGCCTTATCTCCCACCACACCTTTGCTCTTCAACTCCTCCACGTTTCCTAGTCCTCCTTGAAAGGGTCCCATTGATTTCTCATCTCCAAACCTTTTACCTGTTGTCCCTCTGGTTTCTTGATCTTCCTGACTGATCCTCTACTCACTCTTCAACATCCAGTTCGAGCATTTCCTGCTGTGGAAGGCTCTCCTTTGCAGCTCATCTCCTCCATCATGGAAGGCTGTATATGGAAAACGTCTCTACTGTTGTACTTACTGCACCAAGTTGCAGGGATTGGCAAACATTTTTCTTTAAAGGCCCAGATAGTAAATATTTTCAGCTTTGCAGGCTATATGGTCTCTGTTGCAACAATTTAGATCTGCTCTTTTAACGCAAAAATAACCATAGACAATATGTAAGCTAATGAGTGTGGCCATGTGCATATACAATTTTCTGTACAAAAGTAGGTGGTGGGCCAGCTTTGGCCCACATATTGTAGTTTGCTGACCCATGCTATATTATAGTCAATTGTTTATTTGTCTTTCTTCACTAGATAGTGAGTTCTCTAAAATGAGAGAGCTTGTCTTGGTCATCTTTTTAGTCTCAGCATCTAATACTGGGCTTGACACATAATAAGTGTTTAATAGATGTTGCATGGATGAATATGTGAATGAATCAATGAATTAATGTCAGCTTAGGAACTAAGCATCAAATGGTGTCAACAAGAACCTTGACAGAATGAATCATTGTGAAAATAGGCTTCTATTTTCAAATCTGTACAAGGAAGAATAAATCTTTTTGTACATGTCAGGGAACTCAGAGATAGAACCTTTGCTATTAATCTGGATCAATGTGGCCAGAAAGCTTTGGCCCTCCCATTGTCAGGCTGCCAATGGTAAAAAGGAGCCTGAAGCTTTGGGCCGGTGGGACAAGTTCTGTAAAATCCAAGGCTCTTGTAAACAAATAACACTAAAGCCCGTGAGGAAGGTTATTAAGTGTGGATTTTGCTTCATATCCCATCACTTTCCATGGAGGAATTCTTTGTCACTGGTGGGGTTTGTGCCTGTGAGCCCTCAGGGTCTGATGTGCAACTATTAGCCTTTATGCAACTTCAGGTTGGAGGCTTCTACTGCTCTTGATTTACTTACTGACATTGCAAAGATGGGTCGGGTATTATTTATCCACCCTAAGGTACTATACTGGGGCCACCAATTCCTTGTGGTACATAAATTTATAGGCCTTTCAAGTAAGGTCCTTGGAGGAGGGGAAGACTATCTGGAAAAGTCACTTACTCTGAGCACTTCATTCCTTGACAAAGCCAGATAACAGATAAATTAGTATGCTACCAGGGGAAAGCCATGTTGGGTCTTTAAGATACATTTGTTTTCAAAGAACTTTCAGTATTACAGGCAACTGACTGAGCCAAGGTAATTAAAAGTTTATGCTGAAATGCATTTTGGTATTGAATTTTGATTTGGTAGGAGAGAGAAAAACCACGAGCACAAGTACATTTAGAATTTTTTCCCTTATATAAAAGAAACAGAGGAACCCAGGATAAACAATTTGATTGGAAAAGGAAACAAATGTATCTGCTTAACTGAATTGGATGGATTTTTCTTTTCACTGAATGCATTTTTCTACGTTGTTCCATTTTAGTTTGCTTTGCAACAGCAGGTTCAACTTCTCCCATAGGATTTCATATAACGAAGAAAGGAAAGCTAAAGAGCTGTTTTCATAAGAATCCTAAAATCATGCTATAATAAGCCTTGCCCATAGATATTTTTCCTATATTATTTCCAGTCCAAATTTGTAGGTTTCCAAAATTAACAAGCCATCCCAGACTTAGTGTCATAAACTAACAACCACTTTATTTTCCTTACAGATTCTGTGGGTTAGAAATTCAGAGAGGGGACAGTGGAGTTGGTTTATCTCTTTCCAAAGTCTCTGGGGCCTCAGCTGGGAAGACGCCAATGCCTGGGAAAGACTCAGATGGCTGAGGACTGGAATCATCTGGAGGATTCCTTACTCTCATGTCCAGTCCCTAGGCTGGGATAACTCAGAGTTTGGGTTCTGCATCTACCTATGGCCTCTCCACATGACTTTGATATCTTTCAGCATCGTAACTGGGCTCAGAAAGGAAGCATCTAAGAGGGAGCATTCAATGAGAGAGTGTTCCAAGAGACCAAGGTAGAAGTGGAAAGATTTCTTTTGTTCTAGCCTTGGATGTCATTCAGCACCACTTTTTCTGCATTCTGTTCTGTGGTAACTAGCAAGTCATTATGGCCACTCCAAATTCAAAGAGGATTTAGACTCATCTTGAAGGTAGAATGGCAAGGACACACAGCAGAAGAGTATGTGGCATGGGAGATATTGTTGCAGTCATCTCTGGAAAATTCAACCTGCCACTGACATATAAACTTGGAACTATAATGTACTGTATTGTGATGATGTTGTCACAGCTCAAATGAGACTTAATGAAGGTCTTTACCACAGAGAGAGGAACCTCTGTGGAGAAAATATAGAGAAAAGGTAAAATCATTTATGCAAAGTAAAAGGACTAGCAGAACCATATTTTTATATCACTGAGGGCCATTAGGAGAGTAACCTACCAAAATTGTCTTCTCTATTTTACCATACTGGAATTTGCTGTTACAATTAGTATATTTGTATTAAGACCTGCCCTCTTCCTTTAGTCCCTAAAGCAGATGTAGTATGCATGAGTTTGTTAGAACTATTTCCTTGGGATAAAAAAAAATCCAAGGTAGTATACAACCAGCATGGAATTTTTGGAACTGCTGCCTTGGAAGCTCTGACATTAGGGAAAGGCATATTGGGCTAACTGGATGCAAGAAGAGTTTCATTTAGATATAGGCTCAAACTTTTTACCACTTTACAGGTGTTTACAGTAGAAAAGACTACCCGTTCATTCATTCATTAAATATTTATTGAAGTATCTACCATATGTGAGACACTACACTAAGAGGTGGGAATGAAACAAAATCCTTTTATGACCCTCATTATATTCTAGTAATACATATGGATTTGTGAGACTCAGAGAGGCCTTTAAAACTGGTTATGGAGTTTTATCTGCCTGATATGGTGTAAGTGTTTAGTCATGAACCTACAGAATAGGTTCTGCCAAATTTCGATGGGCACTTAAGATCGAAAAACAAAGTGGACCATTCCATATAGCAAAATAGTAACAGTTTATTAGGGCACTTAGAAACCAGAAAGCTGGTCCTGGGCAGCTGCAGGATGTTCAGAGTAATGCTCTGTGCCGCCCAGGGGTTACAGGGGGTTATATCAGACAAAAACAAGGAAGGCGCAGAGCCAAGTCGGGATTTACAAGATCATAAACATATTTCTTTGAAGTTACTGATATGTAACAGAAGTAGTTTAGTACACGTAGCTATTGTGCTTAGGAGTGTGTACTTGCTTTTTAAGATGCACCTACAGGGAGAGTTTTTTATTCCCCCCTAGTCTAGTAATTTATGGCTTCTCTGGTTTATGGCCTCACAGTATTGTCTTCTCATAAGGCAGATAGGTGGGAGTTGTATGGCATCTCAGACCATAGGCTTGGCTGCAGGAGAGGGCAATCCTTTATCATTAACAAAGTACTCATTCAAGAGATTGATCACAGAAATGCCAGTAGGTAGCCTCTCAGAGAAGGACAGCGGTGCTCAATTTATATTCTGATGTTTAAAGAATAGGCTCACTTCCATTGTGCAGTTGTTTCCGTCATATATTATATTCACAGTATCATGCTACCATTACCACCATCCATTACCAAAATTTTTACCACCCTAAAAAGAAACTCTAGACTCATTAAGCAATAACTCCCCATTCTCCCTCCCCACCTCCCTTGGTAACCTCTAATCTAATGTCTGTCTCAATGAATTTGATTATTCTTGGTATTTCATAAAAGTGAGATCATACAATATTTATCTTTTTTTTCTGGCTTACTTTATTCAACATGGTGTCTTCAGGGTTCGTTCACTCATGTAGTCACATGTATCAGAACTTCATTCCTTTTTATGACTGAATAATATTCCAGTGTATCTATATATCACATTTTGTTTATCCATTCATCTGTTGATAGACACTTGGGTTGTTCCCACCTTTTGCCTGTTGTGAATAATGCTGCTATGAACATTGATGTGCAAGTATATGTTTCAGTCCCTCTTTTTCAATCCTTTTCGGTATATATCTAGAGGTGGAATTGCTGAGCCATAGGGTAATTCTGTTTAATTTTTGAGGAACCACCAAATTGCTTTCTTCAGTGGCTGTACCGTTTTACATTCCATTAACCATGTGTGAGGGTTCCAATTTCTCCACATCCTTGCCAACACTTTTTTTTTTTTAATCACTTTTATAATAGTATTTTAGTGGGTGTGAAGCGGTAATTCATTTTAGTTTTGATTTGCTTTTCCCTAATGGCTAAGGATGTTGATCATCTATTAATGTGCTTATTGGCCATATCTATATTTTCCTTGGAGAAATATGCAAAGGGAGGCATTCTGTATGTGAGGAAATGTCAGCAGGTATAACGAAGAGGTCTAGAAGCTGAATGTCACAGAGAATTAGATCAGAGTGTTCTGGGGTTGAATTTAGATAGGCATTTTAAAGATTCTAATTCTTGCCATTAATAAAACTTGGAAGACTACATCAGAAGCTAAGCTTCTTTCTGTGTAAGCTTGAATTTCATCTACAATATACTTTGTTATTAATAAGAATTTTATTAGCTGACACTTGTATATAGTTATAACATAATGTTCCTGCCAACTATGGTGACCATAAGGCCCAGAAATATCTTGAAGAGCTTTTAACTGACTCATCAGAAAAAGACTATGTTCTTTTTAGAGTACTTTTAATATTAAGTGTATTTATTATAGTCTAAATTACTAGGTCACGTATGGAACATGTGATAGCTTTCTATTAGCCAGAACTCTCCTTCCACAACCAGGAAAGAGAACTAATAATTTATGATAAATTCTTTTAAACTTCCTCTCTTAATCTACTTGCATTTGTTTTTGGCCATGTTTCTGTTCAATCACCTGGGCAACACTCACAGTGAATTAAATGGTGAAAAATTGTCTGCAGTTTATCTAAAAATCAAATGTCTATTGTTTTCACATTTTTATTAGTATGTATTAATGTTTTCAAACCAATTTTGCTGCTGTAAATGAGTTTGTGCTTGTATGTGCGTTCTGTGTCATGGACATGCACACACACTCACACACTCTATTCTCAGGCATTTGTTGGCAGATAGGATATGATATGAGTAGCAGATACTTGATCTCATTTTTTTCCCTGGGTAGTTTAAAATTTTGATTTAGGCTTAAAGGATTAAGTATTTTAGCCTACGATGATTTCATGGATGCAAATTGCCTAAAACTTCTCATCTGCATTGTTAAGCTATTTAGTCATTTCTAATTATAGAAATTATGGAGGATATTGTGAGCCCATCCTACTATGATGGAAAGGAGTATGCTGCTTATATTTTTGGAACATTACTAGAGGCTTTGAAGCACTTGGTACTTGCTTTAAACAGTTTGTTCCTCAATAGGAAAAAGTTAGAAGCAGTAGTGACTGGAGTTTATTTTTTTTGGCATTTGTTCTAAATTCATTTTTGCTGGCAGTTTTTGATGAAAAACATACCGGTGATAACACAACAAGCATATCTATCTAAAAATGAAAAGTGAGGGTTATTATCTTTTACCTGGGAAACTATCAAGGCATTATCTAACCATTGATAACTCGATCATCCAGACAAAGTTTGGGCAAGGATAGCAGAAATTGGAGGTTGGCAAACTTTCAAATCTGCTGTGTTATGTTGCATAAAAATGTTGATTTAGCACCTATGATGTGCCAGACACTTTTTGGATGATAAATCAGTTAACAAAACAGATAAATATCTCTGTCCTCATGAATTTTATTTTCTAGTAGTTGGAGGTGGAAAACATAAAATAAACATTATTATTAAGTAAACTGTACAATACATTAGAAGGTGATAAGTGCTATCAAGAAATTAAAAGTAGAGCAGGCTAAGGGGGACTCTGGAGCTTAGGAGCTGATGGAAGAAGAACTGTAATTTTAAATAAGGTGTTCATGGTAGGTTTTATTGAGAAGCTAGCATTCAAAGAGTTATTTGAAGGAAGTGAAGAAACTAGCCATGCATAAGTCTGGGAAGAGAGTGTTCTAAAGGAACAGCCAGGGCAAATACCCAATGGCAGTAGTGTGCTTGGAATGTTCAAGGAACAGCAAGGAAGCCGGCATGACTGGAGATAGTAGGCAATGAGATCACATGATTAATTAGTTCCTGCAGGGACTTCTAGACTTTTAAAAAGATTTTGGCTTGTTCTCAGAGAGGAAAGGAAGCCATTGGAGTTCTTTAAGCTGATGAGTAGTAGGACCTGCCTTATATTTTAAAGCACTTCCTCCAACCACCATATTGAGAATAGACCATAGTGAGGTAAGGTTAGAAGCAGGGAGACCAGGTGGGAAACAGGAGCACAGATGATGGTGGCAGGACCAGAGTGAGAACAGTGGAGGGCCATGTGCAAAGTGATCCAACTCCAGATGTGTTTTGAGGGTAGAGCTGACCATTCCCTGACAGACTAGATATGAGGTCTGAGATAAGAAATGGTGGAGGATAACTCCAAGGTTTTTGGCCTGAGAAACTGGAAGAAAGAATTTGCAGTCACCTGTCATGGGAGGAATTGATTTTGGTGAAAATATCAGTTTAGTTTTGAGTAGTCTAAGTTCGAGATATTTTCTATACTTCTGAACAGAGGTGTTCTTATGCATTTGGGGCTGTGATAACTCTTTGTCATATCTTGTCTCACTTAATAATCCATAAACCACTGAAAATCCCTCAGTTTGGGAATAATCATTACAAGCAAGCTATGGTTTGCATCATAGACAGACCAAATAAAAAACTCCATTTTGCCCACAAGTTATTCTTTCTTCAACAAAATCTTCTAACATTACTGTCTCTTCAAATGTCCAAATGATTTGGTTGATTTTTTATCTCCTCTCCTTGCCCAGTGATTGGTAAAGCAGCATTTGAACAATAAGGACTTCCCAAATAAGGTCTGGGGAATTCACCAAGGGGATTCTTAGGGGCTGGAGTAAACGCAAGAATTGACAGTAAATGCAAACTGAATTTCAGCTCTTTCATCTGGTCACTGAGAAGATTCCAATTCAACAGTTCTCTTTTAGGCTTTCCTGCACACAGACATTCTCTTTCCTCTCAAGTTTCAAACAGAAGCCAGGGGCCTGCGACTTCTGGGTTAGGAGCCAGTGATGATGTGGCACACAGATGTGGTTGGTGGGCCAAGCTGGGGTATGAGGGTGGTTGAGTTCTGGTGGGAAACTGAACTCCTTCTTGCAAGCACAGTACCCATTTAGTAAGCTAGTCACCTAAAAAAATGGTAAAAAAAAAAAATGGGTTTCACACATGTAGGGTTAAATTTTGGTTGAAATATCATGCTTCACCTTTACACTATTTTCCTTAGCAAATCTTTTCCTGGAACTATGTAAATTTCTTTTGCTATTTTCCCTGACTTTTAGTCTAGGGTAAAACTTCATTTTAATCTGTAATTTTCTGGAACCAAACATCTCTACTCTAAATGTTTGACACCAGTACTTTATGACTCAATATATTCACCTGTCCTTATGCAGTGGCCACTAGCTACTATTACTGATGTCTACCAGTAACACCAGTACCTTCCAAGCCAGATCATAAGCATGAGGAAGACTCAGATAATTATGAATTGTTTCAGCTGGTTTTTAGGTTTATCCAAAGATTTTAATTTTAGAATTTTTTAGCACAAGCCATGGGTATAAAAATTATAGAATATTAATTAATTTATTCAGGGAATATTTACTAAGCAACTCTTATTCTAGGTGGTGAGGATACACAGTGAACAATATGGGCAAAAATCCCTGTTCTTATGTAGCCTAATTATAGTGTGGGAGACAGATAGGAAATTAACAAAATATGTAAGTAAACTATATAATCTATCATAAAGTGGTAAGTACTACGGAAAAAAATAAGGCAGTAAAAAGGCATGGGGAGTGCAGCAGTTTTAAATAAGGAGATTGGGGTAGACTTCATTAAGAAGATGATACCTGAGTGATGAACTTATGGAAGGAAGAGAACCACACAAATATTAGGGACAAACATTTTAAGCCAAAGTCACAGCAAGTGCAAAGGCCCTGGAGCAGGAGAAGGCCTGGCATGTTCCAAGAGGAGCACAGAGGCTAAGTGGCTTAGAGTGAAGAGAGCAAAGGAAAGAGCAGTAGGAAGAGAGTTTAGAGAGTCAACAGGGGCCTTCTAGGCTGTCATTACCACTTTGGCTTTTTGAGCAGAAAAGTGATACAATCTAATATACATCAGACAGCCTCACTGACTACAATGTCATGAATAGATTTGAGAAGGCAAGAGAGAAAGTAGAGAAACCAATAAAGAGGTTTTTGCAATAATCTAGCTGAGAGTCGGTGGTGACTTGGACCAGGGTGGTAGTGGTGAGGATGGGGACCACTGGGCAGATTCTGGATCTGTTTTGAAAGAAAAATCAACAGAATTTGCTGATGGACATGGAGTTCTTGAGAAGGGAGTTAATGACCCGGGTGTGGGAGGAAAGATCAGGATTTAGCTTTTGGATATGAAGGTTTCAGATGTCTACTCGCTATCCATGTGTAAATGCCGAGTAGGCATTTTGGAGTTCAGGAGAGAGGATTGGGCAGGAGACGTAAATTTGGGGTTGTCTGCACAGTTGACATTTAAGACCACATGACTGGATGAAATGATGGGGAGAGGGTTGGCTATAGCTAGAGAAGAGAAGAGGCCCAGGGGCCAAGTTCCAGGGTTTCCAGCATCAAGATGTGTAGAGATAAAGAGGACAGGTAAAGGAGCCTGAGACTGGGCAGCCAGCACAGAAGGAAGAGCACATTTTTGAGGTGAGAATCTTCTGGTACAAAGTGTTCTTGCTCCACTGTGTCTATTCATTGCTGTTTATTCTGATTGGAGTTTATTTTTCAGATGACTGAGGCTGCTTACTTAATTAGAGCTAAATGAAGGAGGAAGCAAACACCAGCAACCTGAGATTATGGATTAGAAGCATTATTATAAGATGAGCCCTCTTTAGCACGGCAGTGTGTTATAAAACACCTCACTCTGGGCTAGGGATTGGGAGGCTGTGGATTCTGGTTTCAACTCCTCTAGGTCCCAGCTTTGTGACCCTGAATGGGTCACTTCTCTCTGAGCCTCAGTTTTCTCATCTGTCACAAGTGACAGTCTCTTGACTGTCAAAAGTGATACCTCAGGTCCTCGTAGCGCTCTTATTCTTTGAAGCTAACTCAGTTTGATGAGAAGGTTTTACTTCAAGTACTTTGAAGGGCTGAGAGAACATGATAAAGCCACTGACCATAGACTGACAGTAAAGGCTGAGCCAAGTGAACAACTATCATTGCAAGTACTTTTTATCTTGGACAAAAATTCAGAGTGTGTATGAACTATGGGACAGATTATATCCTGAGTGGCAAAGAGGTGGGTGACAGAAGGGCACGGTTTTATATCTTTGTATGGGACTATCATGTGCATATTTGGATGTCGTTTCCAGATCACTCATATGGAAAGTAGAGATCTGCATGGAGCATGGTGGGTTGCAGTGGAACATGTGAACTCCCTCCTTTTCCCTGGAGACAGGTCAACACCTGGATACTTCCACCTGTGCCTCCCTGAGTCAAGCAGCAGATGCTGCTATCTAGAGAGGCATTTTTCCAAGTGTCTGGCTTGTTCTCTGCTGTGACTCCAGTGTTTAGAGCAATGCCAGGTATATCAGAGCCACTCAGTGTATACTTGTTGAATGAGTGAATGTTGAATGACTCCTTGGTCTCAAATACTTGTAGGAAAAGGTTCATCAACTCAATATGATAGATGAAGGATCCTTTCACATTCCTGCACCTGTTGGGCCGGGAATCTGCACCCTTTATAAATCTTAGCAGCCCTTGGGAAAGCCACATTGAGTGATGGAAGTAGCACTAAGCTGGGAATCTGGATGCCTGGACTCCAATCTTGGCTCAGCCATTGCAGGATGTGTAACCTAGAGATTAGATCAGGTACATGACTTCTAGAGACATCAGTTTCCTCCAAGGAAAAATTAGAGAGTAGTACCAATTAATATTTCTTTGAGCTCTCAGATTCTCTATTTCTTCCTTATCCTTTGTGGAGGAAATGGGCCTCACTGGAATTCAAATACAAGCTTTCTTCTGACAATAAATGTTCTTTTTGGTCCAATTCTTATCATCTTAGTAAAATGAAAATAAATCGTTTTGGATTTGAACATTTTTAAAGACGTGTAATGAGTCAAACATTCTACATATAATTTATCTTTATAATGTGTTGACTTTCTTCCCTGTTGTCTATGATACCTAACACTTTTCAAATGGCAACTGCACCATGGTGCACTCTCTCATCCTCCCACCCAACAGAGATCTTTCCTCACACTGTCTCCAGCTATTTGTGCCTTTCTGATGACATGGATGGTCTACCTCACAGCTTATTGTATCCTCGTCTTACCTCCATTACTGATTCTTAGCCATGAACGATCTGGATCATTCTGTAATTTCCCAAAGGTATCTCCAGCATAGACCTAATATTTGTCTAATTAAATTCTATAATCAAGTTACATTATAAATTATTCAGTACAATATGGGAATGGTACATAAGGTAAAAATTTTAAAGTTATCAACAGAAAAGTAAATTATACTATTACCTAGATTTTTTTAATTAAGAAAATTTAAATGAAGCAATCAATTAAATATGCACTTGCAACAAAGGGAATATTTTTACTAGGAAACAAAGAAGGAAGATATTTAATTCCAAGAATGTGTGGGTAAGTAGAATTGTTTATAATAAAGAAAAACTGGAAGCAATTTAGCTGTCCAATTGGTTAAATACATTATGGTACTTCCATAAAATGTGACTATGTAGAATCATCAAAAATGTTGCAGAAATGCATTTTTATTCCTATAGAAAGATTTTGATATTTTATTGAGTAAAAAGTAAGTGAACAAACAATATGTATAGTATTTTACAGATCTGTATAAACTGTGTTCACTCATTCACGTACATACACATCTCAAATATCAGCAGTGTCTTTTTAAAAATTTTGTATTCTCTTAATTTTGTACAATTAACAATGTGTTTCTTGCATGCAGAGTATGTACACCAGAAATATAAAGAGACCATTCTGTCTATTAAAATGTATAAATGAAACTGATAAATACTCTCCATTTCATTCTTGGGTTTTTCCCTCACAATATTTTATTTTTCTCTTAGGTTTTTGCACAGCAGCACTTGAATATACTATTCTGTGCAGACACAGAAATGGAGTTCAATGGTGTAGACCACAGATCTAAAGGCTAATCCTGGGCTAGATACTATCTGCCAAGTCTGCTCTCTTATGCCTGTTACTACATCTAGAAAATATAAAAAATATTGACTTGTCCTAAGTAGGTGAATTTGAGAAACAGGTTTTGGAAAACTTGGGAAAATGATTTAAAAGTTCAGCTTCCTATCATTGACCCCATCTAAGCATAGGGCTTGGAGTAATGCACACGATAAGTCTTTCTTATTTAATCAGCTATGTTGAAATGCTGTGGGTGACATAAATGGTTGGTGCCTAAGCAGGATATGGAAAAACCATCTGCAGGCTGGAAATTGAAGAGTTGCCTCATGCTGGACTGTGATGTGTATGAACTTGACTAGAAGAAAAAGAAAGGAAGGTGGAATGTGACCATGGTGCCTGGTAGACATCATTGAAGATGGCCTCATTCAGGTCAACAGGTATAGACTTTGGGGTCAGGATGATTGAGGGGCAGGCCTTGTGCTGGGGCACACCTTCCTACCGTCTTGTGGTATAAGCCCCTCTGTCCTTATTCCCTCAGCTACAAGTTTTCCTCCCACAATATGGGAAGGAGGCAGGGAACTACAATTCCAGAGTGTCATTCTACATACATCTTTCTTCCTCACTCTGACATCAGCCCTGTCGATGAGGTCCCTATAAGTTCCTTTCCTCGCCATTTCTACTAGCTCTGCTATTTCTCTTCACAACTGTGGTGGTTTGGAGCTGCATGAACCCTAGAAAAACATGTTCTTAAACTTAATTCACTCCTGTGGGTGTGAACCCATTGAACGTTGGACCTTTTGATGAGGTTACTTCAGTTAAGGTGTGGCCAAGCCCAATCAGGATGGGACTTAATCCTAATACTGGAGACTTTTATAAGAAGAATAAAATTCAAGTAGATAGACAGACAGCCACGGGAAGCAAGAAGCTGAAAGTCAACAGAAACCAGAAGAGAATATAGAGGCCAGGAGATGGTGCCAATGCATTGCCATGTGACAGAGGAGACAAAGACAAAGGATCACTGGCAGCCAACCTCAGATTGCCAGTCTTTGGGAAGAAAGTATCACCTTGATAATGCCTTGATTGGACTTTCTCCTGCCCTCAAAACCATGAGTTAATGAATTCACATTAAGCAGACCCATTGCATGGTATTTGCTTAAGCAGCCTAAGGAAACTAAAACAATAACCAACCTCCTAGTGTCCTTCCAGGCAAATCAGGCTTCTCCTTATGATCTGGTCCTGTGTGCCTACTTGTAGTGCCACAAACATATGGGGCTGTTTTCTAGTCTTCTTGTTGGAAACTTCCTCTTGCCAGAGTCATTCAGGTGTCCTGCCTTTGTGTACATGCCCCCTTGTGCTTACCTTGCATCAAACTCTATGATTATTGTCAGCTTGCTTTTCTTCCAACCCCACCAGTCTGCAAGCTCCCCAAGGGCAAGGTCAAATTCCTTCATCTCTGAATTCTCTTAAAGGCTTTGTAGCCCAAGGGCACCCTGACTACTCTCCCACCCACCCCCCTGCTGTCCCATCAGCCATTTTGCAGAACAGATGTGAGCTTCTGGATAAGAGATTTTGAATGTACGAGCATAAATCCCACAACCCCTTCTTGACAAATGATGGACCAATCATAACCATTTTTACAGTTCCTCTTTTAATGGAAAGTCCCACTCTACAAAATTGAAAGGTCTGAGCAAACTGAAGAAATTTGATCCAAGAGAATGAACTGAGGTACAAAGAGAATCAAGAGTTCATCTACTAGATAATGTCCTGACAATCTGAGGATTTTAGATAGGAAAAAAAAAAGTTTGAGTTGTATGTGTGTATGTATTCCATGTGTGTTTAAAAGTGGGCAGCTATGATTTTGTCTTCACACATGTGTGCTGTCCTACTTCTCTTCTGCAAAAAAGTGGCTCCAGAAAAATATGGTACAGGATAAAACAGATTTTCTCATTTGGTTCACCTTTTGAATCTAGCCTTCTGAACCTCATATAACTTACTGGCTCTGGGTCAACTTTCTTTCGGTCTCCATCGTTCATACCTGGGAGGGCGTTCATGAGGAGCTCTTACTAGGCCTTCAGAGAGAAGGGTTGGAAGAGGTTTAATGGAACATGTAGCTTTAGTCAGTTAACATCAGCACCTTTGGGTACCCCAGTCTGGCTTCCACCTTCAAAGCCAGCTGTTACTGAGCTCTGTTGAGTGAGGCCTGGGTAACAGGCTCTAGCAGCTGTATTTAAACTTGATAATATCCTGCCTCTGCTTTTATCTTTATTTACAGGAATCACTAGGGGTATGGCATGAACTTTTCTTTACCCGAAGACATAAAAACATACCAGTCTCCCCTTTCCAAATAACTCCCCTCCGCCCCGCCCCCCCCACTTAACCAAGACCCTAGACATTTCCACTGTCATCTCTTCTGGGAGACAGGCTATGTGGCTTCCATCAGGGCACTGCTGTTCTCACCCATGGGGCAATCTGGCCCTTTAACCCTTTATTCTTGTCTCCTTGAAAATAAGTTGCTTGTGAAAGGCAGTGGATTGCAGGTGGTTTTTAGGGAGCAGTCAATTATTCAAGTTTGTTTTTAGGGGGCCAACATCTTTTTTAGCAGCAGGATATAATTTTAGTACACAAGACATAAAATTTAGCCTATGCTCATCTCAAGTCAAGGTGCTGTGGGGATCCAGAAAATGTACTTTCAGGGGATAGTTCATCAACTCAAAAGCATTTGAGTGCCTACTATGTGCATGGCCCTTATAGATGTGTAAGTCATTCTCCCTGAAAGATATAGGAAGGTGTGATACAATCCCAAAGTAATTCAGAGAATGATTGGATATCTCATGTTTATTGATATCTATACCAAGGGTGCTCAAAGTTTAGTGTTCATTAGAAACCTGAAAGACTTATTCAAACAAATTGATTATTTAGTAGGTCTAAATCCTAGGACACAGAACCACAGGTCTAAATGTACCAAAGAAGGTTAGAGATGGGAAGACTTAGCACTGGCTCTTGTAGTTGAATAGTTAAAGAAAGTGTGTAATTCTTCCAGCTTCTTTGCCTGAGTGTTGACCTAATTTCTCTAGGTGGGACCTGGTGGGGCTTGCAATAGCTTCATAGTATAGGTGGTGGAGATGGAACTTCCACTGGTTTTGACTGAGAATTAGGATATCTGGGTAGGTCATGAGCAAGAATGGACATATCATATACCAAGGAACTCTGACAAGATCTTTGCACCTTGAATAATCATGGTATATGTTGGGGAATTAATGAGTAGATTCTGAACAGGATGGAGAGTATGTCTTCTTACTGCAATGGTGGCATTTACTGGAATATATATGTATTCAGACAAAGGCCATGCTGGCTGGTACAAAATAAGAACCAGGTAGTTCTTGGCTCACAGTGTCCCCATATGAAGACTTTCAGTCCACTAAATGCTGAGCCAGATAAAACTTTAAATGTCCTCTGGATGTCTTTTCACCCTGCTGGAGAAGCTCAGCACCATCCAATTATGAGCCTAAGCCTGTCCTTCTTCTCTGTCTCTTTCCAACCATATGACCACGAAACGTCAATAGTAAATTCAGATTGAAGGAAGGACCAGACACAGATACCATCCATGAAAATCAAAGTTTACCTCTCCAACTTCTAAATATCATTTGTAAGGTAGAGAAAGATTTCAGTGTGGACAGTGGGGTACAAGCTTCTAGACTCCTCTCCCCAACTGTCCCTCAAGTGTGGTATGAATGAGGGAGGGTCATGTCAAACCTTGTGGAAGCCCAATTTACCCCCAAACCCAGCCTTAAATACAAAGATCAGAAGTGGTTCTGCATTAAGTCTTATCTAGACAAGAGTTAGAGACTATCTCATCTGAGCTGGGAACATTCCATCAATATTGGGACCATACAGTCTACAACATGGACCACAGAGCACAGCAGTAGACATGACATTTGGGCCAGAGTATGGTCCTCATTTAGCACTCCAGTCTCTCCAGGCCAACACAACCTGGTCCTCGTCCTTCCCTGAAATTAGAACTGCAAAGTTTCATTACCAGCATCACTGAGACTCATAGTCACAGGCCCTTGGACCAGCTCTAGGGCCTTTCCTGCCCTTTTCTTTTCTCTTTTCCTTCCTCCCACAAATATATATTGAATCTCTTTGATGCGCCGGGCACTCAGGTGCTATGGAGATCAAGATGAATAAAACTAAAGTTCCTCATATCTGGAAGGAAAGACAAATGGATAGACAGTTAAGAGCAATAAATAGAAGCTCAGATGAAGTCAAAGGTGGCCCAGAGAAGGGCAACATTAATTTTAAGTAGAAGGAGGTATGGTCATGGCAGTCTTCCTGAGGAGGGAATTATGAGCTGCATTTGGTAAAATAAAAAGAGATTTTGCAGGTAGAGCCCAGACTGGATACAATTATTCCAGGTCCAGGGATACTACATGGAAGGACACAGAGTCACAGAACAGTGCACTTGAGGAACTATGGTCATGAGTATTGTTGAAGTGTAAAATAAAGTGTGAATGAAATGAGGAGGGGGACAGAAGGTGTTGGGTGATGGGGCTGGAGAGCAGACCAGCACAACCTTCACCCTGCTCTGTTCTATTCTCAACAGGGCAGCCAGAGTTATCCTGCTAAAATGGAAGTCAGATCGTATCGCTTTGCTCTAAATCAGTGCCACGAGACCCTCCAAGGCCCTCCATGATCTTCCCATTTCCTCTCTGACCTCTTCTCCCCTTCACTCACGCCACTCTAGGCATGCTGGCTACCCCGCTGTCCTCGAACATGCTTAAGCTCACTCTGCCCCTGGGCCTTGGGGCTTGGTGCTCCCACTGCCTGGAAGGCTCCTGCCTCAGATAGCTTCACAGCTCACTCCCTCACTTCTTTCAGGTCATTGCTCAAAAGCCACTTTCTCAATGAGGACTTCCCTACCATTCTCCCTCATTTAAAATCGCAGCTTCCCTATACACTTTCTACCCAAACAAATAAACCACACAGTAACAAAAAACAATAAAATAAACAATAACAATAAAAACAATAAACACAGCTTACCAGGTGTTTTTGTAGAGATGTGGAAGCAGAGTGGACACATAATAGGTGTTCAGTGAATGCTGTTTGAATGAATAGTTCCGCAGGGGTTAGAGAGAAAATAAGCGTCCTAGAAAATAGGAAAGTTGGTGGGGTGGGGTGGGAGTAGGGAGATGAGGCAGAAAATGGAATTCCAGGCAGATAAAATGACATGTGCAAGGCAAATGGTTTGTTACAACTGGGGTAGAAGATATATGGGAAGGGGAGGAATGTGGCTGAAGATGCTGGGGCCAGATTGGGAGAGCTTTGAATGCCAAAGCGAGGGATATAAGTTTTGTCCTGCAGCCATGTGGCATGGAAGGTTCTATATGAGGGGAGTCATATGCTACTACAGAGAGTATTTGCAGGGAGAAGAGACTGAAGGGAGAGGGGTGCAAAGTGGCTGATGATCACAGGGTCCAGGGAGGAGACAATGGATACTGGATCAGGCATTGTGATATAGAGGACAGATGGAAATGGAAAATAGTTCAGTGGTGGAATTGACCAGACTTTCTCTTATTAGAGAGAAAGAGAAGACCAGGCTGAGGCTATGTGGCTAGTGGTCTTTAGCCAAGAGGATGAACAGCTTTGGAGGTGGGGGAGCCAATGATTGGAACAAACTGTCTTTCACATCCCTGCATTTGGGCCCAGAGGATGCTGGTGAGTATGTCAGGTCTGATCTCTCTTCCCTGGGAGTCAGGTATACCAGGCTGGCCTTTGTGGTTTCAGCAGTACTAAGGCTGGTGGCAAGAGGGTTTTTAACCTATAGAAATGGGTGTGGTGAGACCAAGGGTGAGTGACATCAGTAATCAAGTGTCAGGGGTCAAGGTGAGGCCATGATCAGAATAGTGGTTCCAAGTAGGTTATCCAATGACAGCTCTGGCCTTGTGGCAGGAGGCAGAGATCAAAGCCAAGTGTGGGTGGCAACTTTCCAAAGCTGAGCTCTTGCCTGCTGCCCAAGGAGAACACAAGGCCAAATGGCTTGCCTTGTCACAAGAAGAGACAGCAGTTTGAGCAGCTTCTTTCAACAGAGGCCTGTCTCCTTTCATTGAAAGAGAAAATCCACATCTATTTCTTTTAATAAATTTGTTTGCCAATACGTTTTTTCGTAATTCACACTGCAGTCTGGACAGTTCCAGGCCAAAGATAAGCATGGCTTTTTTTCTGAACATAGAGAGGTAGGAAAAGAAACTGTCAGGAGATGAGATTCATCTCAAATGCAGGGAATGTTTTTCCCATTCTATCCCACCGACTCTCACTCACCCATCTATTTATTTTTATTTATTTACTTATTCATTAAATATCTGAGGGCCAGGCATTGGATTGAGCTTAGCAATGAGGAAGAGATAGTCTCTCCCTCAAGGAACTTGCAGAGAAAATGCATGGTGGGTGAGTGCCACAAAGGGGAAATGTAGGTGGTGCAGGGGTCCTCGTAGAGTCCAGGGCTCCAGGGCCACAATCCTGGAGGAAGCAGCATTGACAATAAGTCTTCAGGACAAGGACTTGCTAGCACAGCAAGGGAAGGTGGAAGGTGGAGGAGAAACAGCAGAGTGGGGTTGCTTCTGTGCTTGGAACCCCAAAGGCATAAAGGGAGGCGGGGTAGTAGAACTAGAAACAGTTCCTCATGGCTGAAAGAGAGCGTGAGAAGAGATGGATGCAAGGGAAAGATGGGGAGGTAGGCATGGCCCATGAGGGCCCTTATTAATGGTGCTAAGGATTTTATTTTCATACAGACGGTCATCCATAGTGATCACTTTTTCTATGTGGGCTGTGACGGTAAACTGTGTCCTCCCAAATGTGACATCTCGTGGTGGGTCCCAGGAGCCATACTCCTTTCTTAGAGGGTCATCATCAATGTGAGTGGAGAAATGTCAGCTGGAAAAGTGGGAGGTGTTTTTCTAATATTTTTTGGTTAAACACTGAGTTCATTTTAGTAATTATTGTACACTTTATTGTAAACCTTGTCAGGAACTACAATACAAGGATTATTCTCAACAGCCACTTTATTAGAGTTGAGAGGATTCCTTCCAAATCATATCAACAAGAATCACACTGAACCAGTTTTATTAAAATGTGCTGAGGTCTGATGACAGTGGCGCTAGAATTCTAGGTGCAGTACTGACACCCATGCCATGGGGGAAGTTCTGGATTTCACGAGAATTCCCCTTATCTGGAAGTCTTCCGTGCGTTGGCTACCCCTCAGCAGCCATGTGCATGTCGTTCTTCAGCATAGCGATTGCCCCTCATCCTTTGAGGCCAAGGTGGTGTTGGGGAGAAATGGGTTTGAAAGGTGTTATTTTTTTAATGAAGCCAAATGATAGAAACCTTGATACATTAAATGCGTGGGGACAAATAGTGACTTTCCAATATCATTTCCCAGAACAACATACCATTATTTTTCCTAGACCTTTGTCATTGATGTTAGCCAAAAGTATTGTAAATTATCTTTTTTTTTTTGGGGGTAGTGACATTTAGAGAAGCTTTATGAGGATCAAAATAAAGAATTTGGAATAGCTTAGAAGGAACTTGGGATGATCATGTCATCAATGATAAATGGTTCTTTTGAGGAACAATATCTTCATTTTGGTGTGCTTCTCCACTTATCTTTTTCTTTCCTTCCATCATTGATGATTTTTGCCATATTTTAAAATTCCATAATTAGGTGTTTTTTGGCTCTCATTGGGTAACAGCTAGTGCTACTAGCTCTACAAACTATAAAAGGATGCCCCCTCTAAGTGAATAAAGTATTAAAAGATGCCCCCTCTAGGTGGATAATATTACAAAGACCCCTTCTTCCTGGATCAGGAGATAAAGCTGGATATCAGCCCCTCCTTGCCTCACTTGCCCTCCCTGTGGGTGCCTTTGTGCAACATTTTCACTGCATACATTTTCAGTTTCCTTGCAATTCTTTTAACTCAGGAAATATATATTAAGCAAGGCACTGTGTTAGGAATTCTGAGAGGTGTAAAGATAAGTGGATTTTAGTCCCTGACCTGAAAAAGCTTACAATCCAGTACTGAGAGTGAGACAAGCACGGACACGAACAATTCCATTAATTC
>JAQZBX010019974.1:0-18374 GCA_029593785.1 Cabassous unicinctus
GGTGGGAGAGGGCGCCGGAGGCTGCACAGCGTCCCCAGTGCTGGAGGTTTCCTGGCCTCCCTGGAATCTGTCCTTCTGGGGCTTCCTGACCGTGCCCCGTGGTCCCCGTGGCAAGCTCCCTGGGGCCCCAGCACGCTCACCTGTGCGGCTGCGCACCAGCACGTCCAGGCCGTAGAGGATGTCTGACGAGTAGTCCAGGACCAGCCACAGCGCCAGGTGCTCCAACTGCAGCTCGTCGAAGCAGGCCCTGGACAGGCACGAGAGGGACGCGGCGCCCTGCAGCGGCTCCGGGTGGCCCGCTGGCACCAGCCCGTGCCGCTGAGCCCGGGGCGGCCCTGCCTGAGTGCCGTAACCCTGGCGTACTCCCTGGGCTCTGAGCGGCTGGCTTCCCCAGCCCAGAGCTCTCAGGGGCAGGGGCAGGGCTGAGAGACCCCGGGATGTGCAGTTTTCTAGGCCTCACTCGTGGAGTCAGGGAAAGGGGCAAATTCAACAAAAACGATGAGCATTTCTGAGAATCAAACAACTGTACAGGCCAGTGAGTATTTTCTGTCATCTAGATTTTTATGCTCACTCAGACAGGAACCCCCAAACTCAAGGGAGCAGAGGCTCAGTGCTGTATCCCCACCCTGCAGCTGCTCAGCAACGCCCCTAAATCAGGCGAG
Source organism: Cabassous unicinctus (assembly GCA_029593785.1). Taxonomy (NCBI): domain Eukaryota; kingdom Metazoa; phylum Chordata; class Mammalia; order Cingulata; family Chlamyphoridae; genus Cabassous; species Cabassous unicinctus. Next base: position 663 of record JAQZBX010019974.1, read on the forward strand.
CCCCCCAGAGGAGAGGCTGGCCTGAGCCTCCCGCCCTGCACCCCCATCCTGCCGGCTTTCTCAGGACCCCCCAAAGCCCACTGTTACTCTCCCCCCACATCCTGGCCGGCTCGGGGGCACCCAAAGCCCCTGCATGCCCAGGACCACAGAGGCGGCCTCTGCATACCTGTCTTGTGGTCTCTCGGCCCACCCACCTACTCTCTGAAAAGCAGCGGCTTTCCCCGCAGCCTCGACCGCAGCATCTTGGCCCTGCACCCAGACCCTTCCACTTAGGAAGGGCGCCAAGCCCCCACTTGCCCTCAGGAAAGCAGCGGCTCACTCCTGCACCTCCACCGGGCAACTTGCTTACCTATGTCCCAAGTTCTCCACGATAAAATTGTCTAGAGAAAGCCCTGGGGACCCCTCAGAGCCCAAAAGCCCATGTCCTACTTCCTCTGGGAATTCCCTCTGGGAATTCTTCATCTTTTGAAATTTGAAATCCCCACCAAGGCAGCTTGCCCAGACAGCCCATAAGCCAACGCAAAATCAAGCCCACCTGCCCTCAACCCGCCCCTATAAGAGGAGAACCTTGTCCAGTTGAGGAAGCAAGCTGCCTTCCTCTTTACGTCTATGAAAATCACTTGTCATCCCTAGAACCCTGAAGCACTTCCATTCTCGGTGGAAAGAACTGGCTTCCTTTGTTGCAGCAAAGCTTTGGTCCCAAGTAAACCGCTGTCCTCTGCAAACCCGACTCCGATGCTGAGAGTGGCAGTCAGCCCCCAACGCCCCCAGCATGCCCCTGGCCCTCAGCACTGCTGGCAAGGGCATCAAGGCCCCTCCCCTGCCCCTCCAGGGAGCAGCAGGTCGGCCCTGTCTCCCTGCATCGGGCTCGGGCAGAGCCAGAGGCCCAGCTTCCGCCAACAGAGCAGCTGCCTGCCCTGCACCCCCGCCCGCCGCGCGCTCAGAGGCTCCCAAAGCTCCCCACAAGCTGGCTCGAAAGCCCCCAGCATCCCCCTTCCCCTGAGAAAAGCAGAAGCTCACCCCGGCACCTGCTCCCGGCACCTGCCCCCTGCACCTGCTCGGGAAGGCCCCACCCCCACTCCACCTGCACCTCAGAGCAGAGCTGGCCTCGCACCTGGTGCCGTGGGCTTTTTCGAGACCCTAGACCCAGAGTGGCCCTGCACGCTCTTCTTGCGGCTTGTTCAGGGAGGCCCCAAACCTGAGCTTGTACCTGAATCTCTCTCCTGCACCCCCTTTCCCTCAGAAGGGGGCAGCCCACCCCTGCAGGCCTGTCCTGCCGCTGCTTAGAAAAGTTCCCGAGCCTCGGCCGAGCTCTAGGAGAGCAGCAGCTGGCCACGCCGCCCAGGAGGCCATGCCGGCACACACCTGTCCTCCAGGTGAGCCGCAGCTTACCTGTAGCTCCGCCCTGCAGGCTGGCTCGGGGACCCCCAGAGCTCCAACCCAGCCTCTGAAGAGCCACCCCGTCCCTGCGTCCTTGCCCTGCGTCCTTGCCCTGCGTCATGCTCACAAAGGCCTCCTCTCCACCACTTCCCCCAGAGGAGCCACTCACGCTGAGCCTTCTCCCGCCACTTTCCTGAGCGCCCCAAAGGGCCGGACGCCTCACCGTGGGTCTCAAGGCCCGTTCCCTGACGGGGCTCTTTCAGAACCTCCCTGCTTTACGGATGGAGAAACAGGGGCACCTGCTCCTGTCTGGAGGTTGCGTGCGGGCCAGAACTCAGGCGCCCGAGGGCAGCTCCGGGCTCTGCTTCCTGGGCTGGCCGCCCCTGCCCACCCTGCCCCTGCCTCCCTCCGGCTCCTCAGTGGAGGCCCCCCTACCTGCACACGAGCAGGCACCAGTTGTAGAAGACGGGCAGGGCGATGACGGTCAGCCAGCGGTAGTACACGCTGCTGGATGGGTCCACCACTGCGGCCTCCTTCCTCCTGAAAGCGCAGACACACGCAGCGCAGGTGTGCGAGGGTCTGAGACGAGCCTGGGACCCCGGGGCGATGTCTGGCTGAAGCTCAAGGGGTGGCTGTCCACGGCACAGGCCCCTCAGTCTCAGGGGCCACATGGAGTGTCCCCATGCCAAGAGGCAGGTGGGGAGAAGATTCTGGAGGTCCCTCCCCACCCAGCTCCCCTCTCCTGAAAGCCCAGGGTGAGCGAGGCCGACTAGAAAATTATGGGGATGACCTTCCCCGGACCAGGCAACACATCCACGGACCTCAGGATGCTGGGAATGAAAATGTGGCGTGGCATCCTAAAATGCTGATTACCAGGGCCCACCCAGACCCCCTCCAGGAGGGGCCTGGGAATGTGCACTTAGGCACCACCGGGGTGTCTGGGGCAGCTCTTCTCCAGGCAGACTTTGGGGCCCTGGAGTGGTCCCCTGGGAACGGCCCCATCTGCGCAGGCTCCCGTCTTGCCCTCAGAACCCACCTAGGTTAGGGAGGCCCACAGGAAATGGAGGGGCCATCTCAGGGTGCTTTCTGCTTTTATTTTCACAGGCTGTGCTCGGGGTGTCCCCCCTGCCACCCTAAATGCCTCGCAGAGCTGCTCCCGGCCCCGGAGGAGATCCCCAGGTGCCCCCCGGCCTGCAAGGTGAGGGGCTCACTGGCAGGGCTTTGGCTGCCCTGACAATTCTCGTCACCCGTGGGTTTGGATTAAGGTTGGTGGGCACGGAATCGTCCTGTGGCCAAGAGAAGAGCTTGGCCCCCTCCGAATGGCGGTGAGGACCCCAACTCCTCCCCGAAGCTGCAGGAGGCCCTCTTACCTGAAGCCCCTTGGGTTCCAGAGCTGGACAGGACTTTCCCTGCAGCCCAGGATCCTCCCACAATCTCGGGGAGCCCTCCCGCCAGCCCGAGCACCCCAGGGTGGACGCTGAGGCTCGGTAGTCGCTCTAAGAGGCACGGGTCTGGATGCCCCTGGGGCAGGGGCAGGCTGGGCAATAAGCCCCTCCCTGGAGGCAGCTTCCATCAGGGCTTCCCCTCCCGGACACAGCTTTCCTTCCCGTCCTTTTCCTTTCTCTTTCTCCTCCTTCCTCGCCTTGTCACAGGATGACGCAGGGTGACTCTGCGGTTTTCAGACACCCAGGGCTCCCTCAGAGGAAGGGGGCTGCAGGGAAAAGGAGAGTTCATGGAGGGGGCGGGGGTCTCTCCAGCACCTGACGAGGCACCGGCTCTGGATTTCATTACGGTTCTGTCATTCTGGTAATACACAAGGCCCCACTGAGGCACAGGGCAGAGGCTTTCCTTCAACTCAATGCCCTACAATTCTACCGCTTTTCATGAGCGCCTAGAAAGTCACAAACAGCCTGCGGGGAATAAAAACCCAAATCCACGCATTTAGGGTGGAAAAGTCACTGGGGCTTCGGAAGCCTCGCGTGGGACCCTGTGTTCCCAAGGAAAGGGCGCGGCCTGGGTTTGTTGGCAGAGTCCATCCCTGGTTCAGATGGAATCCTGGGCCTTGACGAGACAGCCAACAGCAGAAGGGAAGCAGATTCACCGAGGCCAGGTCGGCGTAGGCTCCGCATGCAGTGGCAGCGCTCGGAACCTCCCGGGCCTGCAAAAGCGCAGCCGAGCTGGGGCACCCGTGGCCTGGGGCACCAGGGGGGCGGCTGGGCACAGGGGGCTGGGGCACCGGGGGGGCGCTGGGCACCCCGGGGCTGGGGCACAGTGGGGCTTGGGCACCCCGGGGCTGGGGCACTGGGGGGCTGGGCACAGGGGGCTGGGGCACCCGGCCCGGCCTCGCTGCACCGTGAGGCGGGGTTGCGCAGCCCGTTCCTTCCGCAGGAAGCTCGGGTGCGGTCGGCGCGCGGCTGCACTGTGCTCTCTCCCAGGGGCGCGCGCTGCGCAAGCACCTGTTAGGTCAGCCCCGCGCGCAGCCCGGGTCGCGCCACGGAACCGCCGAGGGGGCCAAGGTGGACGGGAGAAGACCCGGCCTGTGCGCGCCATCGCCCCCGCGTCTGGAGGAAGGCGCAGGCTGAGAAGCGAGTGCTCCCTGAGTGCGTGGCGGAGAACCCGCGTCCAGCTGCAGCAGGCTCGTCCTTGAAGCCATCAACGCCGCGCCTGCAGGCACATCCAGGGCGCACCCACTGCACCCAAGTGAGCAGACAGCGGGCGCCGGCGGTGGTGAATGGAAAGCGGGGTGCGAGGACACTCCGCGGCACGGGCCGCGCTCCTTAGAGTTCCCCAAGTTGAAAAGCAGCCTGGAAGAGAGCTCGTTTCCCGCGGCGGCCCTGACACGCTTCCGCGCCCTGAGCGGCTTGGAGCCGCGCACACGTGTTCAGCCCAGCAGCAGGCTCGCGGGACCTGTGGGCGGCGCCTGCCCCTTCCTCGAGGCCCTGGGGAGGCTCCGCCGAGGCTCGTGGCAGGACCCAGGCCCGTTTCCTCGCCGGCTGCCAGTCGGGGTCCGTGCCCAGCCTGGGCTCGTGGCCCCACCTCCACCTTCCAAGCCAGAGCCGTGGGCGGGGGCTCGCCCACTCGGGCCCTGCCTCCTCCTCCAGCGTGTCTCCCTGGCTTTGCTCTAAGGGCGTGTGTGAGTAGCTTGGGCCCCCCTGGACAATCCGGTAGAAGCCCTCCACCCGAGTCCTACATTTACTGCACCTGCACACTCGCCTCTGCCACGAAGGGGCACCACTCACAGGTTCCAGGCACCAGGATGTGGGCAACTTGGCAGTGGGGTGGGGGGTCACTGTGCGGCCGCGGCCGATGTTTATTAAGCACTTACTCTGCCCCAGCCACAGCACTAAGCGCTTTGCATTTCTTCACCTCATTTAGTCTTCACACCACCCCCGAGTGAGACACTACAGGCCAGGAAGTGGAGGCACAGAGAGTGCAGGTAATTTGCCCAAGGTCACAGAGCTCTGTGGCGGCACCGATGGGGCTCAAGGGCCTTGACTAGTGTCTATGTCGACAGCGTTGTAGGTGTGGACATTCGATGCACGTGCTAGGAAAAGGGGAGGCCATTCACCCATGTTCATGGGGAAATCTCGGTCGGCGGGATCCGCTGTCAGGGCACAGAGGACTTGGCGTGTGCCCGCAACACGTGCGTGTCTGTGTTTTCCAAGTTCCCGGCAACGAGTAGATGAATAAAGTGACTAAGGATAGAAAGTTGTGAAAGTTGTTTCCTCCCGAGTTCTGCCTCCGAGGTCTTAATTTCAGAGGCCCGCAGAGGGCTCTGCTCACGAGCTCAGGGCGCGCCACAGGGCATGGCGTGCAGCAGGGTCCGCTCCCCTGGCCCAGGCTCTGTGAACCCGGCGGCCGCCGTGCCCTTCCCTCTGCCGACTGCTGAGGGCACAGGAGAGGCCGGCGCCGCCATCGGCATCTCCACCCCAGCCCCGCACTGTCCCCAGAGCACCCATGCGGACTTACAAAACGCTGCTGGCTGTTTGGGAACGCTTTCATCAGGGAGGGAGAAATTACTCAGGACCCGCGGGACCAAGTGAAAAGTCCAGAAATACGGGGGAAGGATGGGATTGGGGGGCATCGCTAAAGAATGATTTTCTGTATCTTCTGTGCCCCGGTGGCTCCATTTGTCCCTTGGTTTCTTGGCCATGGTGTGAACCCAAGATATGAGCTGATCTGAGAAGAACAGAGAGGCTGATGCAGCCCACATGGTCCCCCATCCTCGCCCAAGCCCCCCGCCCAAGGACAGAGAAGCCCAGAGAGCTCCGGGCCCTCTGCCCCTCGTTTCCAGGGCCCCGAGACTTTCCCAGACTGAGCGCCTTAATAAAAATCTGTTCCGGTCGGGATTGGCTTTCATTCAAGCACATATCTCAACAGCTATGGTTTTGCAGATGAGATAATTTCATTTTTCTTGATTGCTGGAATCTGAGTCTCTTGATTTATGTCCAAATTAATGCAAAAAAAAAAGCAAGTTGGGTGTCATGGAAGGAAACAAAAAAAGTTCTATCCAAGGAATGAAGAGGAAAATAACAAGAAAAAGACCTGGTGCGTTCCTCTTTTAATTGGAAGCCAAGAAACGAGCATTTCTTGCAGATATTGGTGATGTTCCCCCACCTCCAACTAAGACCTTCTCCCCACACCCCCAAGGTTTTCCATAAAGCAGCAGCGAGGCTGGAGGACGGTGCGTGCACACATGCGTGCAAACACACACGTGTGCACACACATGCAACCGCAGGACACACACTCCCTGGGCTCTTGGGTGGCGCTTGCCAGAATCATGTCACGCGTTTTATCGGCTAAGCATCTGGTGATAGAAACTAATTACAGCAGGTCACCGTTTCCACTGCCCTGTGAAGCCCTCAGAATTGGCCTGAATTCGCCTTCAAACAGGCTCTTTCATTGGCAGGCAGGAGCTTGAGGTCACAGAGTGGAAAACGGCATTTTCCTCATTAATGAGAATGTCTTCTGCTCTGTAAAGGAACTCCAATTCTGAATCCTCAAATAGAGAGAGCTACAGGGCGTTAAAGCTTAAAACGTTGATCCAATTCGGCCCCTTTGCTGTCTAGGTAAAAATGAGAGCTGAGGTGACAAAATGACCTGCCCAAAGTCACACAGCCCTGTCTCCTCTTCTCCATTTTCCCCAAAGCTGGATTCCCAGTGGAACAAACAGGATTCTGGAATGGTCTCCTGATGTTTTGGGAAGATGGGGAGCAGGAGGACTTAAGGAGAGAGCCAGAGCTGGGGCTCTTACAGGAAGAGGGGCGGCCACTGGGACAGCACAGGTGGGAGGGCTCCGCTCAGGTGCACAGGTGCCCCCTCCTCCGAGTGGTGCAGGTGTCGGCATTGCTTCTGGCGGGGGTGGGGGTGGGGGACACTGCAGGGAAGTAGACCGAACCCAGCGTTGGGGATCTGAGTTCAGTTTCAATGCCTGGGGGAAGCGAGGCAGATGGGCTTGGCCAAACCCAGGCTTCTGGGTAAACGGGGATTAACCGTTTGCTTATCCTCCAGCTTCTGGAATTCTGATTGGCCTCAAATTCCACTCGCTCTCATCCAGTTCAACTGGGGGAACGGAAATGGACCTGACATGGCCCCTGCCCCTGGGCGAGCAAAGAGGTCGTGTGCCTTTTGCCCCAGCACGGACACGTAAAACTGGTACCCTCGTCCACCAAGGGTGCCCCAAGGTGCCCTCCCATGAAAATCAAGTCACAGGCGGCTTTTCCAATTTTCAGGGCAATACACAGTCCCTGGGCAGACTTCACTCAGTGCTTAGTCTTTCCTGCCCCCTTGATCCGTTCATCTTAAAACTTCAGGGTCTGCCACTCGCCGTCTATGTGAGAATCTGGTACAGAGTGGGGCTGGCTTTGCACTGAACTAGCTGCTTATTTAAAGTTGAATTTTGCATGGCGTTCCATGGGAAAAATATTGTCTCACGTGTTCAACTGCCAGCACAGGTTTGACACGGCCGGTTTAGGGGAGCCAGCCTGGCCTCGCCGACCTGGAGGGGGCTGGCCTGACAGTGGTCGCTGCAGGCTGGTCACGGGAGACCCCAGGCCTGAGTCTCTGGCCACCTCTTCCACGATGCCCAACATCCTTTTGGCTACTTCTGCTCACCCCGCCCCATGTAAGATCGTCTGAACCCCCAGGGAATCTGAAGTCCTGGAAGGAGAGAAAAATTCAGCTCCACTGAGCGCAGTGGCTTGTGTGCACTTCTACTCCTGTGTTCCCATAATCCAAACCCACACAGGAAAACCGAACATCTGACTGGAAAGCCACCCTCAGTATATACTTTGCTTTGCAGAAGGGATTTTGCCTAAAAAACAAAGCAAAATCAAACGCCCCCTCCTCCAGGAAGCCACCCTGACTGACAGCGGCCAGCCTGCACCACTGCACTCATCTCCCCAGCCCGAGCCTTGGGTCAGGCACCAGGTGTCTGTCCCAGATGTGGTCCTGGGCATCTCCACTCGCCTAAGGTCTTGGAGAAGCGGGTAGAGATGTCAAGCCAAGGAAAGCTTTGCTTGCCCCACAGGCCTTGAGCCAGTCGTGCCGGCTCAGAAACCTCTTTTCCTCCCTGCCTCCTCCTGCTCCCTCTTCTCCTCCTCCTCCGCTATCTCCCGTCCTTCCTGACTTCCTGTCACGTAGTGAACAGGATGTGGGCTTCTCCCGCTCTGGGAGGCCTGACCCGGGAAGCTGGGGCAGCCCTGCCTACCGGGGCAGTACACCATCTGGGAGCTGAGAGCTCCACCTCGGGCCTTTCCCGGGCTCCTTCCCACTGCCAGGGAGCCAGGGCGGCTTGATGTGCAAGCTCCCGGGAAGACCCTGCCCCAGGCTGCCTCCAGGGGTCCTCCACACCCACCTGCCCCAGCAAGGGAGATGGCACAGGGGGCTCCCAGCAAGGACATTTCTTTGAACGCTCTTATTTTATCTTAAAAATCCTTGCACATTTTGCAATGCCCCATATATCACATAAAAATACCCTCCACACACACACACAAATATGGAAGAAAAACCGAAGCTCAGGAGGTGCCGTCAAGCCTGTCCTGCAGCTTCTGGACCTTTCAGTCCTCAAGCAAATGTATTCAAGGAGCCCACGCCCAAGCCTGTCTCCTAATTTGACAGAAAAGCAGGAGGCATGTCCTCTGGCAAATCATATAGGCATCTTCTGTTCTGCAAAAACCATGCTTATTTTCACTTTAAAATCTCATAAACCTCAGTACCTAGAGGATTTTGCCAAAAGAGAACTTTTCAACCCTTTTTTTTTTCTGAAAGTGAGTTCCAGGCAAGAACTGGCCTGCTAGTCTGGACTCTCCTGGCCTCTAGACCGCCCGGGGTCATGAGCAGACCCCCTCTGCTGCCCACCCACAGTAGAGCCCACCCATGGCGGCCCGGGGGCTCTCTGCACACCCCCCGGGAGACTCCTGGAGGTCAAGAGAGGAGGGGAGGTTGCAGCAGCTGTGTTGGGGGGGGGGGAAGGGGACGGGGGGAGGGGCGTGCCTGTCCAGATGCCAGCTTTCTACACGCGCCGGACCCTCGTCCGATCTGGGCAGGGGCCACACCAGGAGATGCCCAGAGGACCTTGCTCTGCAGACCCTCCTGCTCCCAAAAAATAACCGCTTTCCTGATGCCCCCCATCCCCACCCACTGGTCCTTGACCTGATCTGGGACATGGATGATTCCTCCTGAAAAATCTGATCTGAGGATGTTCTTCCTAGAAAAATGCACATAACCTGCACACAAAATTGTGGGTGTCACTTAGGTTCCCCTGGCACAATCTAGGATGAGGGTCCTGCGGCGGAGAGCATCCCCAGACGCCTTCTCGGGACACGAATTCCAGGCCGGCGCCCACAGGAGCTCGGGCGGGGAGGGGTCAGTGTCCCAGGAGGCTGGGGACGCTGGCTCGAGGCTTTTTCTCCCGCAGGGTTTCCGGGGGGTGGCAGGGTTTTTAGGGCGGGCAGCGCCCCCCACCTTCTCTGAGGTGCGGCTGCCCCGCGTGGCGCAGGCGGCTCGGCCCCCTTCTTGGTCCCTTACCTTCTCCCTCTGCCGGGCGGCTCCTGGCTGCCCACGTCGGACTGGACGTTGCTTTCTCGACCGGACACCTCCTTGAGCTCGGTGCTGCGGAACCGCTCCAGAAAATCATCGGGTCTGTCGTCCTCGGGGCGCAGGTGCCTCGCGGCCCAGGCGCGCAGCGAGATGATGAGTCGGGACAGCCTGGAAGGGCAGACAGGCTGTGAGCGTGCAGAGGAAGGGATGGGGCAGAGCAGGGCTGCCCACTCCCCGGGGGCCTTTTACCCCCTCTTCCCCGCCTGCGGCCTGGGCAGAGTGAAGGGGTGAGGCCTTTCTCACGCTTTCTTCTACCACCTGCCTCTGGCACAGCCACTGTCCTCCGCCGCCCAGACCAACTTGGTTTCTTCCCCCAGCGCTTACCGTTGAATTTTGTCTTCTACCAGCTCTAATTTCTTCCCGGGCCACTTGTCCCCACCCGTCTCCTGGCGCTCGGCCCACCAGTCCCTGGCCAGGACACGCTCTAGCTCCTCGGTCCTCAGACCTGTGCTAGTGCGCGTTCCCCTGCCCCTGCCCTCCCCGTCTCTGCCGGGGGAAGGGAAGAGACGCCCAGCTCTTTCTCTGCTTTGGGCTCCCCTGACTCGGCACCCGCAGGCGTCCCCATGTAGAACCGGTTCTGAGCAACGTGGAACCAAGTCATGAACTGTCATACACCTTGATCCCGATCACACTCTTGTGACCTTAAGGGAACAAATCAAAGCAAGAAAGCACCCCCTGTGCAGAGCTGCTGCCCTGGAGGTGCCTGTCCCGCCGACCCATCTTCTCTGGACGTGAAGGGGGGACACCAAGTTCAGACTGCCCTGTGTCCCCCGCCTCGGGCAACCCGACTGGGATGGGAAGCTGGCAGTCCTCACCCAAGACTCGGGTAGGAGCCTCAGCCTCATGCCTGCTGCTGAAAGCAGAGAAAGCCCCCCTGTTGAAGGAAAGCCAGTGGAGGAGACGTGCAGGAAAAGGCGTGAAATGGCCGTGGACCCCCACGAGGAAGCCAGAGCGGGGCTGCCTCCCAGCCCCTGCCAGGAGCCCCGAGTGGCGCCAATCCCACGCGTGGCCTGAGTCTTCAGCTGACACCAGCACCCTGCCCAGCCCTGCCCCAGGCCTTTCCATCTGAGCTAGCTGGCAGGTGTTCTCTTTCTGGCCACAAAGAGCCTCAGGACGGCAGAGGAGGGAGATAAAAATGGAGATCATTAAAGTCCAGCCATAACGGAGTCGTTAAGTACGAGCAAGGCACAGTAGGCAGGTCAATGGAAAGGAGTCCAATGACATTAAGTGAACAGTGGCTTAGAAAGCTGGCCGTGTAAAGCGAGGCGTAGGTGAAGGCAGTTGGGAGAAGGAAATAACAAGGCAAGCCTTGTTAGCACCTGTCTTCCAGGTGAGAACCGAGGAGGTGAATTGCCCCCAACCAAGGTGGGGCAGCGATTGGAGCCGGGATCGATGGCCAGTTCGCCTTTCAAAGCCTTTGGCAAGGGGGCGTGCTGTGACGTCATCACACGCACCTGTGCACCTGCCGAGGCTCTCTAGCTCTGCCGCCCTCGGCACCCCGCGGCTCCCCCGACACCGGCCGCTGGCTGGTCTTACCCCTTCCCTTGCTGGCTTTGGCTGAATTCTTCCAGAACTGAGCAAGCATCTCGATACCACTTTTTATGAGGGCAATTTCAGATAAAAGCAGTTCTTAGACTTTCCTGAGCACAGAGCCCCTGGCCAAGAGGCGATCTCTGACGGAGAGGTTCCTGTCCCTTCTCCACACCTTCAACCCCGACCCTCCCTGAGATGCACCTACCTTCTCTCTGCCCCAGTCCGCTCCTTCCCAAGATGAGTGCGGAGACCGTCGCTTACCTGGCGGGCCCCTGGCTGGTGAAGGAGGCTCGCCTGGAGCCAGCCTGTCCTCTGGTCTCCATGGCAAGCCCTGGCTGCAGTCCTGGTGACGCAGCCTCACAGGGTGAGTGGGTCCTAGGAAATCAGATATGCAGCTAAATTGATTTCACGCCAATCCGTCCCGGGAACGAGACGGCCAGCTGCCCACTCAGTGAGAACCACCGTGGCGGATCCTCACCATGGGGGCTCCCACGCCAGTGCAAAACCTGGCTTTTAGGGCACGAGTGACTTTTTCTTTCTACCAAACCTGACCAAGGGAGGTGGCTCATGTCCAGCCTCTGTCCAGGGGCCAGGTGAGAGGAGTGAGCCAGCAGCAAGTGTGGGCACGGTCCCCATCAGAGGAGGGACCTGGGGTGGAGGCCACCTCAGGCCACAGCAGCATTTCACAGAGCAAGTCCAGGACAAGGATCCTGGCGCAAACACATCTCTGCTGACGAAAATCCCATCCTCGAAGGCCAGCTCTGGCCAGCTCCAGGCCAGCTCCAGGCCAGCTCCAGACCAGCTCCAGACCAGCTCCGGGCCAGCTCCGGGCAGCTCCGGGCCAGCTCCGGGCCAGCTCCAGACCAGCTCCGGACCAGCTCCGGGCCAGCTCCGGGCCAGCTCCGGGCCAGCTCCGGGCCAGCTCCGGGCAGCTCCGGGCCAGCTCCGGGCAGCTCCGGGCCAGCTCTGGGCCAGCTCCGGGTAGCTCTGGGCCAGCTCCGGGCCAGCTCCGGGCAGCTCCGGGCCAGCTCCGGGCAGCTCCAGGTCAGCTCCTTGGCAGGGTCTTGCCAACCTCCCCTCCCCTCCACGTGTGCCGCAGCTGTAGCAGCCTCTTGTGTGCACCCGGCAGCCTGCCTGGCAACCAGTGTGTGAAGAGCAGGGTCCCGGGCTGTGGTTCACACACAGCCTCTCCCTGCACAGATACGTCAGGGGTGACCCCCCCTTGCAGTTCAGCTGTACTGGAGCTGGACACCAGCCACGCTGGTGCAGCCCGGTCTTGGTTGAATTGCCCAGCATGAGACCAATGTGTTTGGGGAGATTTTCCTTTCTTTTCTTTTAAAATCTCCTGGGACTGACGATTGATCAACCTGCTTAGAAGCAGCTAGGAGTCAGCCTCTGGGGATTTGCATTTCATCCTCTGAGTCAGGAGGAGCCCAGGCAGGGCAACTTAATTCTCCTACATGACCTGCTTCAACCTAATCAGCCTCCTTAACAAGGCGGGAACTTGGTTTAAGCAGAAGACAAGAATTAACATCAGGGAAAAGGCCCTGTCTCCCCTGGTGAGTGACTAGAAGGCAGGCTCCTGGAGCCCAGGGTGGGAGAGATCCAGAAAACCGGCTGGTCCAGCTGCTGAGCTGCTGCCTCCTGCTTCCTGCAACATCCTGCCAAAAGCCTGCCAGCCTCGGCCTGCATACCTGCAGCAGCGGGGAGCTCACTCCCACCCCAAGGCCTCTCCAGTCCGTCTTTGGACAGCTCCCACTGCCAGCAGGGCCTCCCCAGGCCAGGCCTACTGCTTCTGCTGGAACCAGGTGACGTCATCTTCTACCTGACAGCCTCCAATGCCGTGGCAGTGCTCACACCCCTGCTGCCTCTGGTTTCCCCGGATCCCGGCGGCTGGCCTGGAGGGGCTGGCAGCCTGCCTCACCATGCCTCGTCGCAGTCGGCTCTTCTCCATTGTCATCATGCTGTTTGCAGTTTCCTCCTTCTCAGCTGGCTGGCAGGGCACTGCAGCAGCCTCAAGGTTTTTATTGGTTTGTGGTTTTTTAGGAGTGGTCCCATCACCAGCCACCATCCACCCAAACCCAAAAGCCCTATAACACAAGCTGCGGCTACACCGGAAAGCCCTATCTTGTGCACGTGCGATTGGTTTCTTGGAACTAAATAGGAGGCCTCCCCGCTGTCCCTGCCCCTTGAGGCATCCCAGGGCCTTTCCGCCCAGCTCCGCTGCAGTCACAAATACAATACACAAACCACGTGACCATTTCCTGTCTGCTTGCTGTACGTCAGCCACATGCGTTTTATCATTTGATCCACACAAAAGCCCTATCAGGGAAGAAACTGAGGCTCGGAGGGTCTCCGTAGCTCCCCCAAGGCCGCAGGGCCCGGTGGCAGAGCCGAGACCCCAATGGCGTTCCACTGCGTTTCAAAGCTCCCGTGAAGCCTCCCTCTGGGTTTCCGTGGATGACACTGAGCGACACGCTGAGTAGGGCATGGTGAGAACCGAGCCATGTGACACACCACCAGGGACATCCCTTCTGGAGGCTTCCCTTGGTCCAGCTGCACTTTGTGGGTGTGGCTCTTTACTTCCAAACCCCCCCGACTTCTCCCCCTACGGCCACAATGGATGACTCACTCCTCCCTCTGCTGCCCAGCAGACAGCCCCGCCCTCAGAAGGGTCCGCACACCTCACAGGTGGGCGCCCGCTCCCAGGCACCGAGGTGGGGGACAGGTGACTCCACCTACCCAGGCCCTGGGTCCTGGTGCTGGCCTGGAGGGGGTGGCAGCTGGCACTCCCAGGGGAGGGCGTCTCCGTCACGTCGGAGGCTTCTCAGGGCACCGGGGCCCAGCAGCCGGGGCGGCCTTCCCCCCGGGCCTGGTGTCTGTCCCCGAGGGCGGCCCCAGCAGCAAAGGGCCCCACGGCCCTGACACCACCACCGGCGGCTGGAGGGGGCCCCCGCCCTGCGTTCCGAAGCCTGCCAGGGGCCGCACTATCAGGGGCCTGCTCGCCTGGTACGGTCCAGCGTGGTGCTCTGCCCGACGAGCCGGTCAGGCCAGGGCAGCCCCGACGCTCCCCCCACGCCCAGGCGCCGTGTCCGGGGCGGGCAGGTGCCACTGAAGGCAGAGCCGCAGGGCTGGCCACGGCGACCAGAGCAGCCACGCGGCTGCCGAGGCGGCGGTTTCCCCCTGGGGATCGTCACCGTCTACGCTGACTTGTGAGTGAGATGGGACTTCCCGCGTCACTGGGGGACGACAGGTTCCCGTGAGAGCTGGACCTGGAAGTTAATTCTGGGCTCTGGAGTCTCTGGTGTCTTCCTCGGGTGCATGTGGGGACAAGCAAGTGAACGTAAGTGCCCTCGTGGCGCAAGCCTGGAGCACGCGGTCCTGGCTCTCCCTCCCCCGGCCGCTGGTGACCGGTGACACGAGGCACGCGCTTCAGGTCTGCGGTCCTGGGGAACCGGCCGAGAGTGGTTTTCTCGGTGATAGTGGCTCTGGGCTCCAGGAGCCGCGCGGAGCCCGCCTGGCTTCTGCAGCCCCCGAAGGCCCTTAGGATAGCTGCACCGGGAGGTTAGTCTGGGATCTGGGTGCCCCTGCCCCAGCTGCAGGTCTCTGTAGCAGCGTCGCCCCTTCTCAACTGCATTTTCCTCAGAAACACTCCAGGCAGCTCTTAGGTAATCAAGTCAACTGAACAGGTCTAAGCAGAAAAGAAAAACTGCTTATTTCTGTAGTTTTCAGGTTGTAAACATAATGTTTTCGTTCAAACGAAGAGTTTTCATCCCTCCTCATGACACGTCACTAGGAAGATTATTATAAGCTTCAAAAGAGAAACAGAAAACCGGGCCTCCAGGTAGGTGAGACACGGGCTGGGATGTGTCTGGACAGGGGTCATGGCGGCTGCTGCTTCTGGGGGCCCGAGGGGGCCACACGGACCCCCAGGCTTCTCGACACCGTGAGGGGTGAGGCGCGAGTCATCTCCAGATGCACAAATTCACAATTACTCCCCCCAGAAGCTTTCCAAAAGGACTGGAATTTCCAGGCGAACAGCTGTGGTTTGCCCACACACCACTTTTTTTTTTTCTCTCAAAAATAGTGATTTGAAACTTCTCAGGTTTTATGTGTGTGGCCCAGACACTTTGTTCAAACAAGTCTTCATGGAAGCCGAGTCTGCTCTGGGAAGCAGGGAGGGGGCCTGGGGCGAACCTCGGAACCCCATCCTGAACACACACTCACACTCCTGGGTGGCTCCGAGGCACATATTCTGGAAACTTCTGTTCGGTAACCCACCCCGGTCTCCATAAGATAAAGCTCGGGAAGGATGCGTGCTCTCTCTCTCTCCTTTGAAACTGCTGCGGCTTTTCAGTGGAATTCTCTGTCAATCCACCAACATGTTTTTTACCAAGTGAAACGGAGCCTCGATGACACGTAACTGTCCTAATAGTGGTTTTTTCCCTCTAAACGGGGCAGCGCGTTCACGTGGAGAGGCACGTCTCCAGCAAGGGACACGGCGTTGGCAGCAGGAGGGGAGCTATCGATTCGGGTGTGATTTTCCGATGCCCCTGAAATCTATCAACTCTCTGGGGCCCCAGAAGCAAAAAAAATGGGAGAAGGGCCTTTCCTTCCTCTGCCTGAACCCCAGAAGGCGGGTCCAAAGGCTATGAAGTTGCAGTAAGGGGAGCTTATTCTCCGGGCAAACTGCTGTCCTTCACTTATTAGCAGGGTCTGCTGCTCCTGCCCACCTAGAGCCGCGGCCTGGCACACAGTAGGGGCGCAGGCAAGGGGAGCAGCGGCTGACGGAGGTTTCACGGTGGAGCTTGGTTGCTGCCTTCGGACCTTCACCTGCTACCTGCCAGATATTACGCGGCTTCTCAGCCTCGCTGCCCACAGGGCTCGTGAGGGTTAAGGGAGGTGGAAAGGGCCCCCCAGGGCCCGCCCAGCACGGGAATGACCCGGTGGGGGTGACAGGCCCCTCTTACCGGCTGAGGCCATTCTCGGCGCAGTGGGGCCCGCCCTCCACTGGCCCGGCCGGGGAGGGGTGGGAGTGCTGGGTGCTGGTCTTGGCCATCGTCTTGCTCTGCCACGGTCGGCCCCAGGGGCTGCTGAAACAGGGGCACAGTGGTCAGCGCGGGGAGGTCGCCACGGCCCAGCCCGCCGGGCCCTTCCCCAAGGTGCCCGCCGCGCCGCCTCCGATGGCGCCTCCAAGGCAGGAGCCAGGCCCTTCCCCTCCGCGTGCCCGCCAAGCCGAGGCTTCACCGAGTCCAGCGCTGACCCACAGCTGAGGCTGGGACGGCACCGGAACCCCAAGCCCTTACGGTTCCTCGGACGCAGCCACGTTTCCCTCCACCCTGGTTTTCTCATTTTTATCTCACGCTTTGGCACACATTTTCGTAGCTTCCCCAAATCCCGCTTTAAAACAAAGTAAATATAAAAACCTCTACAGGGCAACTCTAATCCCAATGCACACACCGCCTCATCCAAGCCTTGCAGTGGACACCAGGGGCTCACGACTCTTCACTCAGCGCTGACTGAGCTGAGGCCTAGCGGCGTCAAGCAGCTTGTCCAAACCTGTCCACGGCAGGCTCCCTCCGCCCGCCCACAAACACCCCTCCCCTCACACTGTGGAAGGCTCCGGGGGCCGAAGAGGAGGCAGCGGCTGTGTCACCACCGCAGAGCCGGGCCGGCTCGTGCCTCCTGGACAGCCCTCCCAGCTGGACGACGGAGTCAAAGACCGTTTTTCCCTACGGACCAGCCGCGTGGCTTAGGTCCATCAGGTATCGCTGGAGCTCATCCAGAGAAAGACGAGATTTCTAGAACTGGCCCAGGACTCAGTCCCATCTCCAGAGGACGGTCCTCCCGAGCCACCCCAGCAAGGTCGTCTCCGTGCGAGACGCAAGGTGGCCCCAGCCTCAGCAGCGTCCCGGCTCATGGGGGAAGCTTGATAGTTGGATTCTCTGCTCTTAGATTTCATAACTTTCTCAAAAGATCAAAAACTGTTTTGATTTCTAAAAACCTTGTGCGTTTGTGAAAGGAACAGCTCTCGCTGTCTGGCTGATTACAGGAGCATGAAGAGGCACGAGACAAGGCCTGCTTGCCGGACCTTAGGGTCCAGTGGTGCAGGCGGCAGCCAGGCCCTGCGGGGGGCCAGGCCCCACTGGAGGACGTCTGGGGGGACGTAAGCGGCAGGAGGTGAGCAGTGAAACGGCCACTGCAGTGTCTCGGGGAAAAACGGTGGCAGGAGCTAGGTCGTGGTCGTGAGTTGGGTACGTTCAGGAACCACCAAATGGCGGAATCACCTGGACACGGAGGTTGATCGGGAGCAAGGGGTGGTGAGAGGGAGGGGCTGAGCACAGAGCCTGGCTGCTGGCTTGGGTGGGGCGGTTAGTGGTGCCCACCGAGGCAGGGAACATGGAGGAGAAGCAGGTTTGAGGTAGCGGATGGGCCCAGTTTGGGGCTTACGTTCGGGATGCCTGTGGAAGCTTTAGAGCCAAGACGTGAAACAGAGAGTCTTCCGTCAAAAGCAATGTACTGGGAAGCGGGTGTGGCTCAGTGGATGGAGCCCCCATTTACCATATGGGAGGCCCGGGTTCGCGTCCCGAGGCCTCCTTGTGAGGGCACGCCGGCCTGAGCGGTGCGGTGGGCTGATGCAGCAACCTCACGGCAGGAAGCGGGTGTGGCTCAGTGGATAGAGCACCCGTTTACCATATG
>JAQZBX010019974.1:18474-33466 GCA_029593785.1 Cabassous unicinctus
AAAAAAAAAAAAAAAAAAAGCAATGTACCCAATTTGAAATAGTTCACGCAGCATGTTTTTATTGAGCAATTACTATGGGCCAGGCAATATGCCAGAAGCTGGAGATTTAAGAGAAGACAAAATGCAGCTCTGTCCTCAAGGCACAAACAGCCCAGTGGGGTCCAGGACAAATCGTACAGGAATTCCGGGCCTCTGTGGGAAAATTACTAAACTGCTGATCTCTGTACATTTCCAGGAAAATTGCACCGATTCAAGTAAAGACACATTGCCTCCAGCCTGTGCACCTTCCCCAGCCCCTCGGCTGCACCCTGAGCACAAACCCTGGCCTATGTCCAGATCCCCCTCCCCTGGAGGCGGCACTTCCGCCCCCTCCCCTACCTGCCTCCGGCCCACCTGCTCTGTTATTCCCTCCAAATAACATAAGGACCCTGGTGGTCTCTTCCAGCCTTTGCCTCCGGAGCTTTCTCCACTCCCCCCTAAATAAGATCTGGCCTCCCTCTCCAGGCTGAGGGCCTGGCACAGCGTAGGTGCTTGTAGAATACGCTCTCACCACGCGCCCCCCAGCCACGGCTCCCCTTTCACACGTGGAGAAGAGCCGAGCAGTTTCGCTAAGTTTCGCCTGCACCCGGGCCGACCGCGGATCCGACTCCAGAGCCCAGTGACGTCAGCGCGTGGCGAGGAACCTAGCATCACCTCGAGACCTGAGCGAGTCGGGTCCCCACCCTGCGTCCCGCTCTGGCCTCGTCCAAAGGGTCTAGGAGTCCACGGGGCCGAGCAGACGCAGCCACCCAGAACCCTGTCCCGGGTGCCCGGGACCCCAAAATTCTCTGCTGAGTTGGTTCTAGCCCCTGCCACGCCTCTTCACGGGCTCAGGGGTGGCCAAGGAGCAGCTGTTTCTAGGGCAGGGGGTCGAAGGCACTTGGCTGTGGCCAGAGGGTGTCCACAGGCAGGTGTGTGAGGCCCCTGTGAGGTGGGCGGGGGGCCCAGGGCTGGGCAGAGCAGGAGCCGTTCCCCTCAGGCCTCCACACTCTGGGGCGGACCCCCCAGTGGCCCAAGAGCTCTCCTTGGAGCCTGGAGGTGAGCTTGTCCACGCAGAAGGGTGGGCCAGGGCGGACCAGACAGGGTGCTGGCATGGGTCATGAAATGCCCACCTGCCGGCTTTCAGCCCAGCTGTTGCTACGGCTACCGGCTGCCGCTGGGGAACCTGGTAGCACCTGCCTCAGCTGCCTGGGCATGGCCCACTTTGCCCGGGGGCCAGCTCAGCCCTCCTGACACTCGTGGGCATCCACAAGAGCGAGAGTTAGCACCCCGTGGGCAGCCCTGGGCCAAGAGGAGCCAGGAGCCAGGGGGTAATAATTTCCCTCTTCCATCCCTCAGGAAAGTGATCCTGAGGTCCGTTCTCCACAGTGCCCAGGAACTCTAGCAGGCTCGAGCCAGCGGCGTGACCAGTCTGATGACACACACGTGGGCTGCTTCCCTTCTCCCCTACCTCCTTTTCCAAGATCCCTTCTCCTCCTCCCTGGAATCGCTCCCCAAGTAAACCACCCGCGGGCGTGCCCTTGTCCAAGGCTTCGCTCTGGGGGTGGGCTACCTCGGCTAAGAGAATGCTAACTTTCAGACATTTGGACTTACACCTGCCCCTGCACGTGGCCAGGCCCTTCGAGTGTCAGGCTGGTGCTCATTTCCCTTCCAATTCTTTATCCAATAAAGAGGACAGCACAGCTGAGGTTGAACAGGGCCATGTATTTCGTTAGAAGAGATGCAAGTTTAAGGTGGGGCGTAAGATTAAAAAGTATTTCAGAAAGATCACAAATGGCTTCTTTTTAAATTTTTGAAAAATCAGGATTTAATAAGGCCCACATATTTGATTAGGTGATATGCTTTCTTTGTCTTTTTTAATCTAAAGATTTCTCTCTCTCTCTCTCTGTGGAAGAAACTGAATTGTTTGTCCTACAGAGTTCCCTACAGCCTGGATTTTTGCTGATTGCAACTCTGAGATGTTTTCTGTAACTCGATAGTTGTACCCAGAGGCTTGTTAAAATTTGACTTCAACTGTTTTGACAAGAATATTTTTGGGAAGCAGATGTGGCTCAAGCGATTGGGCTCCCGCCTACCACATGGGAGGTCCATGTTTCAGTTCCCGGTGCGTCCTAAAGAAGACAGTGAGCTGGTGTGACGGGCAGGTGTGGCAAGCTGACACAACAAGATGATGCAACAAGAGGCACGAGAGAAAAAACAATGAGAGACACAACAAGTTGACACAACAAGATGATGCAACAAGAGGCACAAGAGAAAAAACATAATGAGAGACACAACAAAGCAGGGAGCAGAGGTTCCCGGGGCCTCCTGAAGATCAGCAAGACAGCGCGCTGACACGACGGGCAGGTGCGGCGAGCTGACGCAACAAGATGACGCAACAAGAGACACAAGAAGAATAATGATGAGAGACACGACACAAGCAGGGAACGAAGCTGACTTAAGCAATCAGGCGCCTCCGTTCCACATCGGAGGTCCCAGGTTCAGTTCCTGGTGCCTCCTGAAGAAACAAAGAAAACGAATAGCGTAAAAACAACAAGGGGGTGGGGAGAAACAAAAAAAAGAATGTTTCCTAGGCGGTGCCATGTTCTTCCAGCTGCACGCCTGTAATATCTGATTGAATTTCCTCTGGATGATACTAGTGGCCATTGATGGTATTTGCTATTGATCCATTAGGGTTTGAAAATGGGCGGTATTCTATCACGCCTTCTTCATTGATTAGCTGAAATGTCCTAAAACGAGAGACACTTGCTCAACTATTTGGTTGTTCCATGGTACAGTTCATACAGGGAAGGCAGGATAAATGCTTGGTTTACTCCCCTTCACTCACCAGCCTTTAAGTCATGATATCAACTGCCCTACGTGTTTTCACCTGGCCCTGATCGATTTCAGGAGAACTTCCAGATGAGATCATGAAATCACAAGCTGTGATCCTGAGGATTTGGGAGGGTCTCCCGAGCGTGCGGCCCTCCTGCGTCGTTTCCGGTTTAATCCTCAAGAACCACGAGAGGTATGACTGGTGCGGAAATGGGGGCTCGGGTCTGCCTGACCCTGACGTCAGGAGCGTGTCGTCTTGTTCTGTTTACCGTCCCACCGCAGGATTAGGAAGGCAGAGCGAGAGGCTCACTTGCAGGAACTGGAAGACGATGCATCGTGCTGAGCTGGCGCCCAGAAGCAGCGCCCAGGCAGGCGAGCGGGGTTTGCGAGCATTTCCAGAAGCAACGCGTGTTTTCTAGGACTTGGCCCAGCAGCCAAGAACACGCCATTGCAGACAACGCCCATTTTCTTTACGATAGTCCTGAGTCAAGCACGGCCTCTTTGCCCTCACACCCTTACTGATTCCTTCCATTTCCCAGATGGAGGATCAGGAAGAGGGCTCGGAAGCGCACGGAGGAATGTACTGAAATTGTGGCAAGATAGCTCGACGGGTGCCGGGAGGGAGAGGGGCCCGAAGGGTACAGCGAGGGTGGGGGGAGGCCCCTGCATCTGCCTAGGGGACCCCTGAGGTCCGAGGGGCCTTCCCAGGTGAGGAGCAGCCACACCGTGCCGCGCTCGCCGTGCGCAGCCGCCGCGTGGCCCCGTCAAGGCCCCCGCTGTGCCGTGCCCTGCGCCGCCTGTAACGCCCTCCATCGTCCTTGGCTGCACAGCGGAGCCGAGCTCCCAGCACGGCTCACCTGCATTCCGATTATTCTTGCTCCCTCCTCCTTTACTGACGCCAAAAGCTCTGAGGCCAAGAGCATTTCCTTCCACTTAAACTTTTATCCCCAAACCCCTGGCACACACACACAATAGGTAACAAAGTCGTGTGGCCCACACGGGGGAGCGACGCGTGCACAGGCCAGCACCCCCTGCCAGCAGCCTCACCACCGACATCTCCTCTTCGCCTGGCACTTTTCTGAAACATCCACACGTGTATTAACTCAGTTGACTCTTACACGGAATGAGCTGCACTGATAATCTCCATCCCGTTTAAAAACTGGTGGGGATTTGAGAGGAAGAGAGAGAGAAGGCAGCCAAGGTGGTCAGACACGTGTGAAGCCCCTTGCTCTGTACGAAATGTGCTTCTGGAAACAAAAACACAGCTCTTGGTCCCATTCCTGATGAGCCCTCTGCTCATAGACGCTGCCCAGGCTGTCCTCCTCTCTCCTGAGGCTTAAGCACGGAAGCCAGCCGGACCCCGATTTGTGCCACTTGAAGCACTGTTGTTCTCCAAGCCCTGCAGGCCGCTTGGACGACAGAGAGGGGCCCCTGGCCACACGATGCTCCTCTGAGACGTCAGCGGTCAGTTATGGGGCCCCTCTTCAGCCAGGGGCTGGTGGCTCCACTGGTGAGATGCTAAGTCTGGACACAAGGTCACAGCCTACAAGCTGCAAGCGCGGTCAGAGGCGGGCCCAGAGGCTGTGGTGGACAGGTGCCCTGGTGTGACGGTCAGGCTAAGGTGTCAGCTCGGCCAGGTATTTGTGTCCAGGTGTGTGGCCCAGCAAGCACTGGGCTAATTGTAATACAAGAGCATTTATGGACTTCAATCACCAGTGAGTTTACTGCGTGGGTGGCTGATTACATCTGCATCAATCAGGGAGAATGCATCATCAATGGGTGGCGCTTTTATCCAATCAGTTGAATGCCTTAAAAGGGGAAGTGATTTCAACATTCAGAGAGAATTTCCCAGCTCTTCGTTGGACAGCCAACTTCTCCCAGAAACTCATCAAGGACCTTCATTGGAATTTCATCGGAGCCCCTGGCTTGCACCTGCCTGTGGAACCTGGACTTGTGCATCCCACGGTTGCGTGAGAGACTCTTCTATAATCTCATATTATTGACAGATATCTCCTGTTGATTGTTTCCCGAGAGCCCTAACACACCTGGGCTCAGGCCTTTGGCTCCTCGAGCCAAGACTGACCGCTTCCACCCCTCAGGGGCTCCCGTCTTAGTCCTCTGAACTAACAGTTCCCTGGATTGCATCCATCCTGGTCTACCCACACGCCACCTGCTCTTCTCAGCCCTGCTCTGGGCAAACGCACTCTGCAAATTCCCAGACAGGCTCCCTTTGCCGAACCCAGCTCCAAAGACAAGCCAACGGCTCCCACGGTGCCTCGGGGCACGTCTAACACCCTGCCCAGTGCCTTCCTTTCCTTCCCATCCCACCTGAGAGCTGCAGAGAAGCAAAGCCTCCAGCGCCGAGTCGCCTCCTCAGTCTGCACCCCGGAGCCCCCAGAACCAGCCCAATGGCGAGGGACAGATGGCATTAGGAAAACAGCACAGGAGGTCAAGGGCGTTGGATGAGGAGAGTCTCGTGCCAGCTCAGCCTCCTACGGGCAAGTGACCTAGCACTTGAGTTCCTCATCGAATGACAGACGTGGCCTTATTGCAGAGAAAGTCTTCCACAGAAACCCAAAGCATAAAACATTCACTTGTAGCATTTTATTTAATGCACTCAATTACTTATTTTATTATTATTATTTTTAACAGCTCCCCCCCCAGATGGCTCCCTTGTGTTTGCTCGTTGTTTGTGTGCATTGTCTGCTCATTGTCTGCTTGTTGTCTGTTTTTTTTTTCTTTAGGAGGCACTAGGAACCAAACCCAGGACCTCCCATGTGGGAGGCAGGTGCTCAACACCTTGAGCCACATATGCTCCCTGCTCTTTTGTTTTTTGCATGTTGTCTTGCTTGTTGTTTTTGCTCATTGTCTGCTCATTATTTCTTTGTCTTCTTTAGGAGGCACCGGAATTGAACCTGGGACCTCCCATGTGGGAGGCAGGTGCTCAACTGCTTGAGCCACATCTGCTCCCAACTTATTTTTAAATAAAACTTTATTGAAGTATACCATTCATACCTGAACATACATATACAATAAGTGTACAGTAAAAGTTGTGAAATTATAAAACAAACATGCACGTCATCGTACTGGGCTCCTATAAATCAGCCCATCACTAACACCTTGCACTGAAGCATTGATAACTTACTAATAATACATGAAGAAAACCCGAATAAATGAAAACAGCACTCACATGTATCCCATACCAAATTTAAATATGCTGGGTAGTTCTGTCAAAATTCACTGGTGCCCCTCTGATTGACTTTTTAATAAGCTCTGTATTTTAAAGATACTTGTAGAAAAACTTAAAATGTGTACAGAACCCCTTGGAGAGCTCCATGGAACAGAGTTGCAATCTACCAACCCAGTTGGCTGTTAAAGGCCCTTCCATTCCTGAAGATCTATGAGGGGGCAAAACACTACAGTGCAAATATTATACCTGAGGACCCTCTCATATTTTGTGGGTGAATGTGGTCCTATGCAGGGGAAATTTTAAAAATCCAGAACTTCAAAAATAGAAAGGAAAAACCCATGTATTGTTAATATTTGCAGAACGTGGTGTAATATAATGCAACTTGAGCATCAGAACTTAGAGGGCACCATGAAAATTAGATTAATGTGCAAAAATACTAGCACAGCAAATCCAGCAACAGATAAAAGGTATTTTGAGCAATGGCCAAATGGAATTGATCTCATGAATGCAAGGCTAGCATAGCATCCAAAAATCAATTAATATACCACATGAAAGAACAAAGGGTGAAAAACACATGACCATCTCAACAGAGGAAGAGAAAGCATTTGACAAAATCCAAAATCCTGACATGATAAAAAGAAAACAAGAAAACTGTCAGCAAACTAGGAGTAGAAGGGAACTCCCTCAGCCTGATAAAAGGCCTCTGTGAAAGACCCACAACTAACATCACACTTAACAACGAAAGACTGCCTGCTTCCCCTAAGATCAGGAACAAGGCAAGGGTGCCTGCCCTGATCACTTCTAATCAGCACCAGCTGGAGGTGGAGGTTCTAGCCAGGGCATCTAGGTAAGGAAAAGAACTAAAAGGAAACCAGACTGGAACAGAAGTAAAATGATCTCTATTCACTGATGACGTGACCTGGTATATAGAAAAACCGAAGGAATTCACTAAAAACTATTAGAACTAATAAACGAGTTCAGCAAGGTCATAGGATGCAAGATCAATATACAAATATCAATTACATTTGGATACGCTTGCAATGAACAATCTGAAAATTAAATTAAGAAAACAATTCCATTTGCAATTGCATCAAAAAGAATAAAATACTTAAGAATAATTTAATAAAATAAGTGAAAAACCTATACTCTACTCTGAAAACGCTAAAACTGTTGAAAGACATAAAAGAAGAGCTAAGAGGAAAGCTATCCCATGTTTCTGGGTTGGAGGACTAATATTGTTACACTAGCAATACTCCCCATATCGATCTACAGATTCAACTCAATCCCTATCAAAAGCCTTGTTGGAATTTTTGCAGAAACTGACAAATTGGTTCTAAAATTCACATGGAAATTCAAGGGACTAAAATGATTTTGAGAAAGAACAAAGTTGGAGGACTCATACTTTGTAATTTTGAAACGTTTTACTATACAGCTATAGTAATCAAGAACGTGTGGTATTGGCATAAGGAAAAGCAGATCAATGAATAGAATTGAGAATCCAGAAATAAACCCTCCCCTTCATGGTCAATTGATTTGCGACAATAACAGGACAATTCAATGGGGGAACGAGTAGTTTATTCAACAAATGGTGAAGGGACTACTGGATAATCACATGCATAGAGTTGGACTGTGACCTCACAGTATACACAAAAATTAACTCAAAATGGATCATCGGCCTAAATGTAAGAGCTAAAACTATAAAACTCCTAGAATAAAACATGGGAGTACATCTTCATGACCTTGGTTAGGCAATGGTTTCTTAGATGTGACACCAAAAGCAAAAGAGAAAGAAGAAAAAATAAGTGGGGCATCATCAAAATTAAAAACTTTTTGTTCTTCAGAAGATACTGTCACAAAAGTGAAAAGGCAACCCACAGACAGGAGAGAAGATCTGCAAGCCATATATCTGATAAAGAACTTGTGTCCACAATATATAGTCCAAAGCTTGACAATAAAAGACAACTTAATTTAAAACTGGACTTGAATAGACATTTCTCCAAAGGAGATATATATACACACACATGGCCAATAAGCACATGAAAAGATGCTCAACATCATTAGTCACTGGGGAAATACCAGAGAAAATCACAATGAAATACCACTTCACACCGACTAGGATGTCCGTCGTCAAAAGCCACTGACAAGTGTTGGCAAGGATGTGGAGAAAGTGGAAGCCCATTTCTGGTAGAAATGTAAATAGAAAACAGCTGGGCACCTCCTTAAAATGCTAAACAGAGTTATGACCCAGCAATTACACTCCTAGGTATATGTATATCCAAGAAAAATGAAAACACACATCCACACAAAATCTTGTGCACAAATATCTGCAGCAGCATTATTCATCAAAGCCAAAAAGTGGAAACACCTGCATACAGCTGATAAACGGAGGATGAAATGTAGATGCCCATTTAGTGGGATGCCATTCAGACAGAATGCGACATGGCAATGGGAAGGAATGAAGTGCTGATGCGTGCGGCGACATGGGTGAACTTTGGAAACTGATGCTAAGTGGAAGAAGCT
This sequence comes from Cabassous unicinctus, assembly GCA_029593785.1. Classification (NCBI taxonomy): domain Eukaryota; kingdom Metazoa; phylum Chordata; class Mammalia; order Cingulata; family Chlamyphoridae; genus Cabassous; species Cabassous unicinctus. Next base: position 27,038 of record JAQZBX010019974.1, read on the forward strand.
GGACACGCAGATCACATTTGCATGGCTGTGTTTATAGGAAGTGTCCAGAGCAGGTAAACCCACAGAGATGAGAAGGAGATGAGTGGTGATGTGGGGCAGGAGTCGGGGAACAGGAGAAGAGAATGGCTGCTAATGTATGCAGGGTTTCTTTTAGGGGCGTTTCAAAAAGGTCTAAAATTATATTGTGTTGTTTGCACGACTGTGTACATCACTGAAATGTACACTTTAAATGGGTGTCTTTTATGGCATGTGAACTATATTTAGAAAAAGAAGTCATGAAAATCTAAAATCAAAACTCTTTAAAATGCAAAACTCACAATATCTGCTACAAGCAAGTTACAGAAATATGTTAGTAAAGGGGGAAATATAAAAAATTACATAACAACAATAACATGGCAAAGATCCATTTCTCCAGAGGCACTGCACTCTGCCAGGAACTGCTCTACAGCTTCTCCATCCACCAGCCCCCTTAAGCCTCAGTAACCCATGAGCTCAGTAATATCCTCAGCCCCATTTTACAGAGGAGCAAACCGAGGCCACGCCAGGACGATAACAGTCTAGCTGCAGAGGCCGCAGCTTTCATCGCCTGCCTCTCAAGAAACAAGGCCAACTTCTGGGACGGGCCGGTGGTAAAGCTTCCTCCCACTGCCCAAGAGAAGTTCCAAAGAGCAGCTCCGTCTTCGACTACAGGACGTGTCCAGCTGAGCTTGGAGTGGGCCGGAAGCTGAGGTGCCAGGAGATGACAGGAGGTGCAGGCTAGCACCCCATTCTCTCCTCTCTGGGGGGTGGACTGTAGGCTGCCCCCTGCCCAGGAATGGCTCTGCGCCAAGATGGAGAGACGAATCGAGTCTTGTTTCCCAAGGAAGCGCGCCCTCTTCTGAATGCTTTTTATAACACAAGCAACCAGAAGCTTCCGAATGCCAGCTGCAGAGTCTCCATTCCTGCCTGGGGAGGAAAATAAACATTGTTCCCAAGAACAGGAAGGGCTCTGGGGTGAAAGAGAAGGCACTGCAGTTGTCTCAAGGGTGTTCCCCGCTCTCAGCCGCCAGGTGTCTTGTTCTGTGGAGATGACTCAGGAATTAATGGGCTCTTTACCCCTCATTTCGGAACACACTCGCTTTGGAAATGACTGCTCTGCAATAAGATTCAGCTGTTCAGGTCGAGATTCCAGGAGGAGAAAAGTGCATTCCAGATGCTGCTGGGGCTGGGGAAGCGATTCCTATGCCAGCCCTACAGATGTCCTACCCAGAGCGCTCCTGCCACTGTGTCCACCAACGCTGCCTCTTAACGTCAGCCTGGGACCCCTCCCTTCCCCATGCCCAGCTTCACCAACCCCACTGCAGGCACACGAAGTAAAGTCCTTTTTCCTCTTAATTAACTTATTGGCTGTGTCATTGTAGGGAATGATGAGGGTCATGTCTGCTTTGGGCACTTGTTGTGTCAGGCCTGTGCTAAGGGATTTCTTTCAGTTACTTCAACCCCCCAAGAATCCCACGAGGCAGGCGTCACTTCCCATTTACACCAGAAGAAATGTCGACCCGTTCGAAGTCACCCTGCACTGTTGTAACACAACATGGCATGTGGGAAGGGCTGCAAGGGAGGTCCAGGGCCGCGTCAGGAGGCAGCGAGTCCAAGGGACAGTTTTTTTTTCTGCAAAATTAACTGCCCTGAAGGCGTCTCCCCAACTTCTCCCAAACCTGGCCCCCAGCCAACTGCCCACCAAGCCAAGACCCTGGGTGAACTTTCCTTCTCCCTGTCCCTCCCCTCCTCAGTCCCAGCATCACCAAGCTTTGTCAGTTCCACCACCAGCCCTCTCCCATCTGTCCCCTTTCATTCATTCATTCATTCATTCACTAATTCAGAACGGACTGAGCACTAGCCATGGCCAGGGGGTGCCTAAGCAGTGAGCGGAGCGGTGAGCAAGCCACGGGCAGCTCTGCTCCACTGTGCCCCAGGCTCTCGCCCCTGCCCTGGGATGCTGAAGCAGGTCTCTCTGCTCCGCTCCCATCCCGTCCCTCACCTCTTTCGTCCACCCAGCTGCCTGGCATTTAGGAGGTGTTCCGGGAGTGTGGAATGAATAACAATAGTTCTAATCGGGTCACACTTTCCCTCAAAAAACCTTCAGGAGTTGCCTATTTTCCATAATCCACGGTCCCCATCTCTTAGGCTGACCGTCAAGACTTTTTGTAAGCTGATCAAATTAGCCTAAACCCACATTACTCACCCAGTTCTCATGCGTCATGGTTTCTTCTGTCCCACCTATTGGCAGAGACAGAGGCTTGCCCTGAGCTACCCCGTCTCCCAGCCTGCTTCCCAGGCCCAGAGGGGGCTGAGCAACCAGCTCTGGCCGTGGGACGCCTCCCCGCAGGGACGGCCATAGCGTCAGAGTATCTAAGCGAGCTTGGGTGCCACCACAGCTGGGCTTCTCCTCCACGGACTAAGCCATGCATCGCTGCTTCTGCGGGTCCCTCTGCCTGCACAGACACCCCCCTCTTCCTTGCCAGTTCAGAGTCCCTTTGTCCCTTGGGTTTCAACTCAGATATGCCCTCCTCTGGGGTCTGGTCACTGCTCCCTCTGCTCTCACAGCCCCTGCTCTCACCACTCTTTCTGCCCAGAGCACAGCCAGACTGGCAGGCGGTCTTCACAGGGAGAGGGCAGGGGCCCTTTCTAAGTAATTAAATTCTCTTTCTCCCACCCCAGTGGCTTATGCTCAGCACCCAGGAGCAGTCATGCGCTAAACTGAATTAGGCGGAAGGGAAGACCATTTACCCTCTAGCATCAGTGGATACCGGGGTGGGAGGGGACCGGGGAGGTTTCAGGTGAGCAGGCTGCTGCTGGAGGGGTCGGGGGTGGTGGTGGGGGGTTTGCAGAGCCTGGTTCCAGCCATCCCTCCAACACTCCCGCAGAAAACCGGCGGGAGCCAGAGGAGCGCCTCTACAGCTTCCCACTGTTTATCTCCCGGGTACCAAGGCGACCGGCGACTCGTCACCACGGCAACCGCATTATTAACCCGATTCAGCTGGCAGAGAGTGAACCAGGACAGAAAAGGCCTGAAAGCAGGCTCGCGAGGGCTCACGCAGTCGTGGCCACAGCCCCAGCTAAAGTGGAGGAGGCTTCCCGCGCCCGCGGCGCCGAGGACCCGAGGGCCCCGCTGGTGGCTGAACGCAGGCTGAAGAGGACGTGGGTGTGCCTGGGCCCTCAAGAGCAGTAGAGGGGAGTTCGCGTGCCCTCCACCAAAGAGGGTCCCTCCCGCTCGGCGAAATCCCAGCTAGGCTCCCCAACCTGGCAGAATGTTCTAGAATGCACATCTTTGGACTAGAAGCCCCGGTTGGGTGCCACGCTGCAGTGGTCACCCCGCCTCTCCTGGCCTGGCCGTCTCCCCTGCTCCCACGAGCTCTCGCTCAGGGGCTGTGAAAGCACCCCGCGACGGCGAGCCCCGTGCCCAGGCAAACGAGACCGCTGCGCTGCTGGTTGTCACGAGTGGAAGTGGTGTGTGTGGGGGCCGGGGGATTGCCCCCTGAGAATGTTCCAGGCCTCGGCTGCCCACCCGGGCATGGAGCGTAACCCAGGTGGAGCCATACCTCACCCTGCCCCCCAGGTTTGGGTATCGGGTATCGCGCAGCCCACCCCAGATTCCGCGCTTTGGACGATTTAATACGGAAGGTCGCGGGTTTTCCCTGCGAAAGGCGGTGCCGGGTGCGGTGGGCAGAGGAGCGAGCGGTCACCGCCAGGGAGGCCGGCCCGCGGGCTCGGGGCCTCTTGCTCTCGCCCCTGCATCCCTCGCCAGCCCCCGGGGCCAGCTGGAGACGCCCGCCCAGAGCTACGAAGTTAGCAGCCCCCCAAACAGCCTGAAGGCAGCGGTGCCTGAGAAGGGGAGGAAAATGGAGCAGCGCCCCCGCCCCCAGCCAGGGCGCGGTGGGAGCCCCCGCAGGGTGGGGGGAGGTGGCGGCGGAGCCTGTATCCGCTTAGGGATCGCCCAGGATCAGAGGACCTGTCTTCCCTTCTCGCCCCCAGCACTAAGCCAGCGGGCCCGAGCCGCCGAGATGCGGGTTCCGACTTTGCCATTAAAAAAGAAAAAAGAAAAAGTGACTGCTCACTCCCCAAAAGAATTCTCCTTCCCTGCCTCCCCCTGAGCCCGCAGGTCTCTTTCCGGACTCCTGAGGCAGCCCCTGACCCGCCCTGCTACCCTGGCCTCCAGCTCCTGCGGTGCGTCCAGCGCGCGCGGATTCGGGGCGACGCCGCGCGGGTCCCCGACCTGCGGGGGTGGGAGCGAGGCCGCCGCGGAGGCGCGAGGCGCGGCCTCTGGGTCCAGGGTCCCGGGGGGGAAGTGTCCCTCGGGGTCGGTCACCTCCGGATCCCCCTCCTGTGCCCAGCGGGAACCTGCCGCTCTGTGGCCCCCGCCGACGGCTCAGCCCGGCTCGGCCAGCGCGGCCGCGGGACGTGAATAAAGGGGGTGCGCTAGGCTGGGGGGGTGCGTGCGGAGGTGCACTTGGCCCTTGCGCCCACTGCAGAAGTGCGTGTGAGCCGAGCGTGGGAGCAGGGGCTGCAGGGGGCCCCGGCTTCTCCCCCTTTCTCGACCTCCGAGACGCGGCCCGTTTCAGCACCGGGGGCGGAGGACAGCGGCGCGCCCGCCCCACCCGGTGCCGTGCCGCCTCCTGGCTGGAGCCTGCGCCCCATCACACTCCCATCGCCCCAGGAACTCCAAGCTCACCACCCCCAAACCTTACCCCGCCAAAGTTTGAGCTGCTCCGCCGCGCGCCTCAGCCTGGCTGAGCGTCTCGCTCCCTCCCAGTTCTGGGCAGCAGCTCGGGCCTCGCTCCCTCCCGCACGCTCCGGCCCCAGGACCCTCCTCCGGGGACGGCGGGAGGAGCCTGCTGCCTCCCTCCCCGTGAAAGCCAGGTGAGGCTCGAGAGCCTCCAAGGCGGTCCCGGAAAGGCGGGAGCGACGGCCTCCAAGGGCAGAGGGCGCGGCGCGCGCGAGGAGCTCCGGGCGCTGCCGGCTGCAGGCGGCCGCCCCGCGCCCCTTTCGGGGATGCTTTTCCAGACGTGCAGTCCACTCTGGACCAGCTCACGGTGCAAATCTGGGGTTTGGCAGAGACACATTTTTCTCCCTTTAAACGCTTTTTGCAGTCTTGGGGAGGGTTTTAGGAACACGTCCCTCTTCGTGATAGTGTATTCTCGCAGAGTTTTTGTTCCCATCACATCAGACAACACCAGATTCTCTGAACTGAAAATTAAAACCCCTAATCCAGCTAGCATGCATTGCTCTCTATGGAAGCCAAAGGAACTTGAACTCTTTCTGGAGAAAATACCTGTATTTACCAAAGCCTCCATATTTCCCCAACTCGCTTTCCCCACAGAAAGTGTGTTTCTCAGGACACGTGGCTGTGAAGGAGGCAGACCTAGGGCCACCAACCCCGCTGGAGAGCCAGCCGCCATCTGGGTTCTGGGTCCCAGAAGCAGGTCCCAAGAGGGGGCGTTCCTGGGAAGAAGCCCCACAAAAGTAGATCCCACAGCACCCATCAAGCCGTCTGCCGTGGAGCAGGTTGCCTCCAGAAAGCCCGGCTCTGTGCGTTCATGCAACACTTGAAGGGAGATGAAGGGAATACTCTCCACTGCAGAAACAAGGAGCAGGGGCGGCCCACACATGCCCACACACGCTCGCATCTTCAGGGAAGAAAACCCAGATGTAGGGGGAGATGTGGGGGGGCGAGGGCGGTAGGAAGCCCCGAGCGCACTGCCCGAGAAAGCCGAGGCGGAGACACCGCCCTGGCGCCAATGCCGCCACCAACCAGGGCCGGCCGCGCTCGCAGCCACCGCAGCCAATGGGCTGCTGACACCGGCAGCGACCTCTCCTGGCCGCGCGCCTCACCTCAAGATGGCGCCCGCGGCTGGGCCGCCCCCTTCCTCTCATACACATTCCATACCTTGTATGGGCATAAACCCATCCCCGCCAACCAGAACCCGCCCGTATGCCTCATCCGGCCCGCCCCACTCAGCCCTCCCGCCCCGTATAGATGTTCAGCGCTCACCCAACAGACTCGGACTTGGAGCCCGACCCAGTGCCCGGAGTGTGCTTAGTCTCCGGTCAACAGAGACCGAGAGGCGCCTGCTCCCCCCTCTCGTCTGCGGCTCGGTGACGACTGGGCCCGCAGACCCCGACCCTCCGGCTCGCGGCATTCGGGGACGCCCGGAGCTGACGAGCCCCCAGGTCGCCGGACCGGCGGGGCGAGAGAGCCGAGCGGCGACGACAGCTGGCGCCCAACGTGGGGCCCGATCGGAGCAGACGGGGGCCGAGGGTAATCGCGCCGTGCGCACCTCTCAGGTGAGTAACCCCAACCCCTTATCCTCTCCTCGGGTAACCTCCCCTGCTCCGCGCAGGCCCCTCAGCCCAGATCCCCCGCGCGCTCCTCCATGGGTAACCTCCCCT
>JAQZBX010019975.1:0-33397 GCA_029593785.1 Cabassous unicinctus
AATTAATGGAACTCCACAACATGGTAAACCCTAAGTTATACCATGGACCATAGTTAATACTACAGCTATAAAAATGTGCTTCCATATATTGTAACAAATGTTCCACACCCAATGCAAGGTTAAAAAAAAAAGATCATGAGGGTGATAGGAGATACCATGAATGTGGCATTCTCTCTCCAGTTAAATTTAGTAATGAAGAATAAAATAAAATTTTCCAGATAATTGAAAAATGCTTAATTTTTAAAATATATAAAACCAAAATACTTAGTCTAACTTAAGCTTGGGACTGAGGATAATTCCATTTTGATATATTTTTCAAATAGTGAGGATTACAACAGGCATACTCATGGAAACATACCTCCAAATGATTCAATCCAAATTTGATGGGACAGAAACTTTTCCTCACCATTCTGAAACCTGGGAGGAATGATCCACTAATGACTTGTTTAATTTACATTTTTAAAAATGAGGAATTAAGTGGCATCTGGAAGTCTGTTCATGGATAAAATTAATAAGGAAGATAAAATATTTGTAAAATCAATCAACAGAGTAGACATTCTTAGCATTTTGGTAGAAGGTAACTGTAGAACTCTTGCAATTGATAATAGAGGACAGGAGAGAATTTCTGTCATTAAATTATGCATGCTGAAAGGAGTAGGCACAATGATAGTTGACGATTATTATTGTAAAAAAAAAAAAAATCCTTCATGTCATTCTACAAAGAGTTGAAGCAGCTTACAGGAAATATAGGTGGCAGTAAAATATAAGAAATGAGGACCAGGGTAAGAATAAATTAGTTATAATTGCAGATGCTTTGGACACCCTTCCATATTTCTGTCAGCCCACAAAGGGAAGCTGGAAGTGCTGCCTTCTTTGCAGCAGCCATCAGCCAATGATGAACGGGAACTAGAGGGTAAATAACCCATTTTCGTTTTCCCCTGAGACTGTTTGCCCAACTCCTTGAGATCCCCAAAGGGATCGAGCCTCAGTTGCCAACACTGATAACCTACTCAGTGTCATAGTGTTTATGGATTTCCTTCTGTTTCCTGTGTCACTTCTGTCATTCCCTGGTGCTTCTGGGGATTACTTCCCAAATAAAGTATTTGCACTTAAATCTTTGCCTCAGAGTCTGCTCTTAATCCAAAGTAAAACAGGTGTAGACAGGGGAGATAGTACAGGGATACTTAAACAGTAAGATCCTAAACTGTGCCACTCGATCCATAACTTTGGCTCTAAGCATACTGCAGCAAAACAGAAGGGTAAATGTGATGAATTACTTAAGAAGAAAATATTTCAGTTCTTGGGAACACCAGAGCTTTAGCTGGCACCATATTTTGTTCTTACTATCACCAAGAAGATTCACTTGGGGTTACTGAGATCCATGGTAAAGAGGATCCCTAAAACTCTCCTATAGAAAATGTTTTAATGGATTTCCCGAAGCTATTTTCTACCACAACTTGGTGAGGATTCTTCTGTAGGGACTGCAACCATGTGGTTCAGATATACAGTTTCTAGACCTCTTCAGACTGTGGTCACATTGCCCTCTGTGCATGAAAGGTCCTCCCGACAGTGGAAGGTGAGCTCAGATAGCCAGTCTATGTAGCCTCCCTATTGCCTATCAATATTTCATGCTGACATTTAAATGTCTTTGTGACCACATGGGGCAGGAGCTGTGGCCAAAAATGTTGGGCCTGTGATCAACTATGCCCAGGTGTGTGATTCTTTTTCTCTCTCTCTTTCTCTAGCAATTCCCAGCCATAGCACGTCCATAGAATTCAACAAGAATGTGATGCAGAGACAGTGCAAGGAAAGGAATCAGAATTGGGACATGAATTCATGAATTAAACCGCTCTGGTTGCCTATTACGTTCAAAGCATGGTGCCATATAATCCAAGTTTGAAGAAATTAATCAGATTTGCCTCCTTGTCCTCAAGGAGCTGATGGTCCTACTAAGGAAAACCCAGTGTGTATACCTGTAGTGCGTTGCACTGGTGTCTGTGGTAAAGAGGTAGACCAAGTGCTATGGGAAAAGTGGGCAGCAGAGAAGCTGGGCTCTGGTCAGTCCTCTCAGAGGCCATGCCATCTAAGCAGCCTTCAAGTGGATGGAATTGTAAGCAGGGCAGAAGGGAGTACCAGCAGAGGGTAAAGCATGAGTGGATGCAGAAGCATGAATGTGCAAACCAATTTCAGGACCTGATGAAAGGGAGGAGGGTGCAGGATGTAGGATGGGTTCCTGAGAGCCACAAATGCTGAGTCAGGGCGGTTGGCATCTGTATCTATTGAACAGACAAGAGAGAAATGAAAGCTCTGAAGATTTTTAAAATAAAAGGAACCCTGGTCCTCCACAGTTGGTAACAGGGGACCTGCCACCTGGGAGACCCAGCTAGAACTTGTAGTCTCAGCTTTCATGCCCCAAGATTCCTCTTCCTCTGAGGAGTCTCTATCATCACCATGACCCTCTCTCTACCATGGTGTCCTCAGAGGGGGTGTTGGTTTCCTTTAATTCGTTCTCTGAAGCAGAGAAGGCCTTGCTGGATCTGAATGGTAGAAACGGAAATTTACACAGCATAACATGCATCAGATGGTCTCTTATAAAGGATGGTTGGCACATTTTTGGAGTGCAGTCACTACTGGGCTTACTCCTAGCCCACACGTGCCTGCTTCTGTGGAGCATAATTGACTCTCCATCCTGGGGTGTATGGTTAGGCAGGTCTAAACTGCCTCAAGTCCAGACCCCAGAGAATGAGGACCAGAGGAAAAGATTATCTCTCTACCTGGAATTCATTTTTATGTTTGAGGATTCCTCTTTTCCCCAGATGTTGGGCAAAGGGAACATCATCTCTTAGGGAAAACCCATATGGTCCAAATAGGACAACCACATCAGAGTATAACTGGTAAGCCTAACTTCTATATAGGAGATTATGTAGACTGTAGCAGAGGAACCATGTCACTACACTGTATAACATGATCCAATCCGTATTTCACAAGGATAATTGGATAAATGAAAGATGGATTGCAGAAGGGAGCAAACTTATGCAGGGAGACTAGTTAAGAAATTATTGCATAGTCCAGATGAGAGGATGATGAAGGCGTGAACTACAGCCAATGAAGATGAAAAGGGAAGAGAAAGTGGATCACAGTAGGTTTAGTAGAACATGACAATTGATTAGTTGTAGGTGAAGAAAGATCTGAAGATATTGCTGAGGTTTTTTTGCCTGGATGAGTTCAAGGGTAGTGGTACTACAATCTAGGAGGAACAGTGGATTGAATTGGTGGGGAAAAGGGTGTTTGGCTCCACAAATATCAAGTTTTAGGTAATTTGGGATATCTTGTAGAGATGCTGAGAAGCCATTTAGAAATAAGTTTTCTACTCAGAAGAGAAGCCAGAACTAGAGGTATAGATTTGGGAGTCCTCAGTAAAAATACAATTGTTAGAAGTCAAGGGAACAAATGAGATGAATGAACATCCAGAAAGACCAGAAGGGCAGAGTGGAAAGAACCTTGGGACACACATGCTTGAAGGTTGGGTGCTGAAAGAGAAGAGTTGATGGCAGATACCAAAAGGAGAGATCATAGAGGTAGAACAACAAGATGGTGTTGGAACCAAGGCCTCTTTCTGCAAAGACTGAGAAGGGGAGAGTTTGGGCTTAGCGTGGTGCTCACAGATGCCAGAGGTGAAGGTAAGAAGAGGATGAGAGGAGGGTGGGAGTAAGGGTCCTCTTCTCGTAACAGTAGGGTAAGAGGGTTTCCCCATGGCTCATGATGGTGCCATTTCTGATACCCCCCCCCCCCGCCCCCGATCACCTTCCTGCTGGCACGGGAGACTGGAGTGATGGGTGAGGATGGACTCAATTCTCGTGAGCCACCTCAAAGTCTGTTTGAGGGAGCCAGGCTAATAACAAATTACTTTCCTATCCTTTTGCAGATAATACCCATCCAGGTTATTTTGCATTGTGGTAGGTGTTTGTGTAGAGGTAGCTGAATCCTTGAGAAACTCTATGTATGGCGCCTGTCCAGTCAGGTCTTATAATACATTGAGTTTAATCATGCTTTCTGAATTTGGAAATAACTATGAGTCATATAGTTAAGTTCTTTTCAAAACAAAAGATTTGGTACTTGGCAGTGCCATTTGGGAGGATTTTGCGTGTCGTTTTAAAATACCAAAACCCTTTGTTGCAGCTTTTGTCACTGGTGCTGGCACAAATTGGGAATCCTCTCCCTATCCTTGTTCACCAGGTTCTCCTTCCTCTTTTCCAAACAACTGCTAATCTCAGCTGATTTATGAGGTCTTCCTTAAATAATCAGAGGACTGTCTAGATATGCAATTCTTGTGATTCCTTCTAGATTCAACATCTGCTAAATGCTCTCACACTGGCTCTGTGTTCTTGCTGTAAAGACTCATTTAAGTTATGCATTTGCTTAATACACATCCTAATCTTTCTCTGTTAATATCATTATTGTCTTGGACAGGGATCATTATGTTTAAATTTTTACCCATTGTTCTTCATGCACACAGTTTTGTGACAGGATGGTTGCTTATTCAGTGTTGTTGCTGTTAAGCAAAGTTCTCTCACTACCTTACCTTATTACCTGACAAGGAAATATTTTAGAGGCATAAGCAACAAAATTATTTATGGCTCTTTCTTGACTGGCAACTTTTGGTTAACTCTAAAGTTTTCCTGTTTGTTTTTCTCACAGTTGTTCCCTTCCCCATGCACAAATGATAAAACAAATAGGAAGAAGAGAAAAGACGTTTGATAGTATTACTCATGAGTTCAACAATACTAAGCAGAGTCTAGCATCCTCACTTCTATCACTGGCTGCCTGACCTCACTTAACCTTCCTGTTAGTTTCTGCTTCCTCACCAGAAAATGTATTACTTTCCAGGCAAGGGCGTGGGGGGTGGGGGTACCTGGCAGTGTGGTGTTACCCATAGAGCCCTGGGGTAAAGTCCAGAGTAGAGGATTCTGCTCTTAGTTTTGGCACTACCTAGCTAGAGGAACCCTGGGAACATCATTTAACTTAACAATCACAATGAGGTGATTGAATTAAAAGCCCTTTCTGTCCCTGGAACTCTTGGTAGCTTGAAGTAAGAGTTTGACAATTATAATAGCTAACACTTAGTTGCTACCTGCCAGGCACTTTTAACTCATGAGTTAATGAGTTATGTTACACTCATTGACTATTCCAGTCCTCAAAACAGCCTAGGAGGAAGGAACTCTTACTCTTCATGTTTTACAGATGAGGAAACTGAGGCAAGGGAGGCTAAACAGCTTATAAGTAGAGAAACACGATTCACACTGGGCTCCAGAGCCCTCTCCCTCAACCACCACACCCTCCTGCCCATCCTGTATAAAGCTTCAGAACTCCTCAGCCCGACCCCGTAAAGACAAGCTACAGCTCTTAGTGAACTGCGATGCCTTTAATAATAGCCAAATTCCACTTAAAGTCAAATCATATTTTACACTGAATCAGTCTTTTCCTTTCTGTATCTTATGTCAGTAATTCTGCCATAATTTTTCTACCTCTCCATGATTTAATTTACCTACAGTCATTGAAAATTAAGAGCTATGATCTATGCTTTTGGCTCACATCTGAATGTTTCAGAAGTACTTTCAAATGCAGATTTCTGCACTGGGATAAAAGTCTTTAAATTTCAGTAGGTAGAGCAAAAGATTAAAGAGTACAAAGTATTTACTGTTTTTGAGATAAACTTTAAAATTGGTTTACAGAGACTTCAAAGACACTCCTTCCCCGCAAAGCCTCACTTTATCAAGACAAGATTGAGTCTTGTAGGACTTTCTACCAGGAAAACTTACCCTCGGGTTGTTTTGTGGCCTAGGCATTCTAAAGTTCTCAAAAGGAGTGAGTGGGATGGCAATCAGGTTTTATGAAATATAATTGTATTTCGAAATAGTTAATCTCCATTCCACGTAACATAATTACTCTCCACCCTGCCTGTGGGACGGCTTGTCAAAACCATCGTCTGGTGAGACGGATCAGGGCACTGGGGCGCCCGCCTCTGGAGATTGGAATGTGAATTCCGATGCTGGGTCCCAGAGACAGCTTCCTGTTTTTCTTAGAGGCATTGGGCACCTCAGGAACAAAGAAAAGTTGTGACGCAAGTTTTGGCTGCATAGCAAGTTAGGATTGCTTGAGGTGTTCAACTAAGATGTGATCTGAGAGATTTCTCAAAGCTCTAGTTGGTTTAAGACACAGCAGGGCCGTTTCAGTTCTTTTAACCCAGTCCTAAGTAAACAGGAGGCCGTGCACACAGTGAGGAAGCCAACACACACACACACACACACACCCCCCAGCACTCTGCGAAGTGGATTGGAGTCTGTGCTCAGGTGAACAGTCTGAGAGCTCTTTTCTTCTTGCTTGTGGCAACCATCTAGAGAAATTGGTGACAGTGAAAGCCATTCAAAGCCATTTGGGCCCCAGTTTTCTTAAGTGGCCAATTAAAAAAAAAAATTCCAAGTGTGTGTGTGTTTGATTTTTAAGCAAAAAAAAAAAAAAAAAAAAAAAAAAAAACATCCTGCCAAGGATACATAAAAGGGAAGAATAAGTTTTGTTAGAGTCCATGACTGTGTACGAGGCGTGGGAGGAACCTGGGATGCAGGGTGAAAGGGATGCGGCCCCAGTGTGGTGAGAGATGGAAGTGCATTCTCAGGATGTTGGGGGCGAAGGAAGGGGCATTCTACTGTGCCTAGGATTTGAGGGAGACCACTTAGTCTCTGAGGCAGATAGAAGTCTAAGTTAACTAGTTGAGGAAAAAAAAGGAGACAGGCATTCCAGAAAGAATAAAAGAATGAGGAACCAAGGGTAGCATGTGTGACCTTGAGGTGGACGGCTTTAAGCAGTTCCTTCCTCTGTTATAGGGGATCAGCTGGAAAATTCATAGGCGCCTCTTGCTGCTGTGACAATAGCTGTTGAGGAAAAAAATAGGATTCAGTTCTTGAGATATTAAGATGCAAGTGAGCTAACCTTTTACACAATCTTCATAGTATTAAGGGATTAAATAAGTAAGTTCTTGGTAATTAGACCCCCTAGGGAGAATTTAATTTGCACCAAGGTGTGTGATAAGTGTTTAGTAATTCAATACAAGTTTTGCCTTGTCTGTCATTGAGCTGGGTCTCATGCTGGTGGTAACAAGGCATAGACAGAGGGTAATGATATTAGACTAAATTTTATCATCTCCCCACAAGGGAATATTAAAATCTGTTCATTTTGTGATTACAGGCATACCTCAGAGATAGTGTGGGTTCAGTTCCAGACCACTGCAAATATCACAATAAAGCGAGTCATGTGAATTTTTTGGTTTCCCAGTGCATATAAAAGTTATGTTTACAGTATGCTGTAGTCTATTAAATATGTAATAGCATTATGTCTAAAAAATGTGCATACCTTAATTAAAAAACACTTTATTGCTGAGAAAATGCTAACCATCATCTGAGCCTTCAGAGAGTCATAATCTTTTTATTTTTTTAAGAGAGTTGTAATCTTTTTGCTGGTGGAGGATCTTGCCTTGGTGTTCATGACTGCTGACTCATCAGGGTGGTGGTTGCTGAAGGTTGGGGTGGCTGTGGCAATTTCTTAAAATAAGACAACCTTGAAATCTGCCACATCGATTGACAATTGACTCTTCCTTCAAAGAAGGAAAAATTTCTCTGTAGCGTGCAATGCTGTTTGATAGTATTTTACCCACAGTAGAACTTTCAAAATTGGAGCCAGTCCTCTCAAACCCTGCTGCTGCTTTATCAACTAAGTTTATGTAATATTCTAAATCCTTTGTGGTCATTTCAACAACGTTCACAGCACCTTCAGCAATAGTAGATCCTATCTCAAGAAACCACTTTCTTTGTTCATCCATAAGAAGCATCTCCTCCTCATCTGTTAAAAGTTTTAACCTGAGATTGCAGCAATTCAGTCACATCTTCAGGCTCCACTTCTAATTCTAGTTTTCTTGCTATTTCTACCACATCTGCGGTTATTTCCTCCACTGAAGTCTTAACCCCCTCAAAGTCATCCATGAAGGTTGGAATCAACTTCTTCCAAACTCTTGTAAATGTTGCTATTTTGACCTTTTTCCATGAATCACGAATGTTCTTAATGGCATCTAGAATGGTGAATCCTTTCCTGTAGGTTTTCAATTTACTGTGCCCAGATCCATCAGAGGAATCAGTATCTATGGCCGCTATAGCTTATGAAATGTATTTCTTAAATAATATGACTTGAAAATCAAAATTACTCCTTATCCATGATGGGCTGCATAATAGATGTGTTAGCAGGCATGAAAACAACATTCATCTTATTGTACATCTCCCTCAGAGCTCTTGGGTGGCTGGGTGCATTGTTAGTGAGCAGTAATATTTTTAAAGGAACCTTTTTTTCTGAGCAGTAGATCTCAACTATGGGCTTAAAATATTATGCAAACCATGTTGGAAATAGATATGCTGTCATCTAGACGTTGTTCCATTTATAGAGCACAGGCAGAGTGGATTTAGCATAATTCTTAAGGGCTCTAGGATTTTTGGAATGCTAAATGAGCATTGGCTTCAACTTAAAGTCACCAGCTGCATTAGCCCCGAACAAGAGAGTCAGCCTGTCCTCCAGAGCTTGGAAGGCAGGCATTGGTTTCTCCTCTCTAGCTGTGAGAGTGCTAGATGGCATCTTCTTCTAGTAAAAGGCTGTTTTGTCTACATTGAAAATCTATTATCTAACCTAGAATTTCTGGATAACCTGCTGCAGCTTCTACATCAGCACTTGCTTCACCTTGCACTTTTATGTGATGAGATGGCTTCGTTCCTTAAACCTCATGAGCCTACCTCTACTCGTTTCACACTTTCCTTCTCCAGCTTCCTCTCCTCTCTCAGCCTTCATAGAACTGAAGAGAGTTAGGTCCTTGCTTTGGGATTAGGTTTTGGCTTAAGGGAATGTTTTGGCTGATTTGGTCCATCTAGACCACTCAAACTTTCTCCACATCAGCAATAAGTCTGTTTTGCTTTCTTATTCATGTGTTCTCTAGAGTAGCACATTTATTTTCCTTCAATAGCTTTTCCTTGACATTCACAGCTTAGCTATCAGTTTGGTGCAAGAGGCCCAGCTTTTTCTGGCCTATCTGGGCTTTCGACATGCCTTCCTCACTAAGCTTAATCCTTTCTAGCTTTGGATTTAAGGTAAGAGACCTGGGACTCTTCCTTTCACTTGAAGGTGTAGGGTTATTAATTGGCCTAATTTCAATATTGTTTTATCTCAAGGAATAGGGAGGCCTGAGGAGAGGGAGGGAGACTGGAACAGCTGCTCAGTGGAGCAGTCAGAACACACAGGACATTTATTGATTAAGTTCACCATCTTATATGGGCACATTTTGTGACACCCCAAAACAATTACAATCCTAACATCGGAGATCACTGATCACAGAGCGCCATAACAGATATTATAATAATGAAAAAGTTTGAAATAATTTGAAATATTGTGAGAATTACCAAAATGTGACACAGATACAAAGTGAGCTCATGGTGTTGGAAAAATGGCACCGATGGATTTGCTCAATGCAGGGTTGCTGCAAACCTTTAATTTGTAAAAAAAAAATCTGTGAAGTGTAGTAAAGCGAAGTGCAGTAAAACAAGGTATGCCTGTACTAAATGGCTTCTGGAGGTATTGTGGAAGAGAACAGAACCATAATAGTGGCTTCAGTTCTTATGTGACCCTTATCCAAGAGCCTGTGGGTATATTATGACACTATTCCCATAGTGCTGAGGACAGGGGGTATATTTTAGCTTCTTTAAACAGATAGGGAACATGAGAACCAAGATAATTAAGCTGCTTGCCAAAAATTCTGTCTTTAATTAGCAAAAACAAAAACAAAAACTACTAAAGTAGGTGGAATTTTAATTGTGCTAGACAGCCACTGAAGGCATTAGTGTCTTAACTAAATTCATTTGGGTGGTTTCTGCTTTTCATTCTTTTGGATTTCTTGTGTAGACCCAAATTTTTTTCTGGTAAAAAGAGTGTAGCAATTGCTATTCATATGGCGTGTATTTTTGCTTACTAGTATTTTTATGGAAAAAAAAAAACAAACCTAGAAGTTGAATTGCTAGATCAAAGGAAATGCACATTTAAAATTTTGATAATATTGTCAAATCAGGCTCCAAAAGGTATTGTTCTAGAAATAGTTGAATGCTGCACTGTGCCACTCTGCCCTGTGCTAAGCATTTCGAATGCATTACCTCATTCAATCCTTGGAAAAAACCCTATGAAGAAGGGAACACTGAGGCTTAACAAGATAGATGCTGCCAGAGGGTGGCAGGCCAAGACAGGAGCCCAGACCTGGTTTGCACTCCAACTGAGGAGAATGGAGGTGCCCGTTTAATGACACACTTGTGAAAAAGGGGTGGTTCAGCAGCCCTTCTAAGTACTTACCAATCCGAGAGGTAAAATGTGATTTTGTTCCTGGTTCTTTTGTGTTCATCTGGGATTGGATTGGACAGCTTGGTGTCTTTATTGGCCGTTTACATTTATAGTTTTATGAATTGCCTATTCATATCTTCTACCCTGTTTTTACCGGATTTTAAAAAAATCAATTTTATTGAAACGTATTCATAAACCATACACTCTATCTAAAGTGTACAATCAGTGGCATTTGGTATAATCAGAATTATGCATTCATCACTTCAATCGATATTAAAGCATTTTCATTACTCCACAAAAAAGAAAAAGGAAAAAAGAAGAAAGAAAGAAAAAACAACCACAAAAAACAAAAACAAGCAGAAAAAAAGCCCTACCCCTTGTCACCTCTCAATCTTCCTGCATAACTGCTAATCTATTTCCATCTCTATAATTTATTTGTAATTATATTTTGTAAGGTGGAGTCAAAAAATATGTAGTATTTTCTGTCTAGTTTCTTTCACTTAGCATAATTCCTTTTTCTTTTTTTTTGCCATTGATGGAGGGTTATTAATACAGTATATTACTATGCACTTCTGTCCATAGTTTGCTTTGGTTGTATTTTTATCCATATATCATCCTGATATTAACATCTTGTAACATTAGCATACATTTATTCTGTTTCAGAGAATAACATTCTTATATATGCATTATTAACAATACTAATTTTTCACAGAAGGGTTCTCTATGCTATACAATCCCATGTTTCATTTTTTAGCTTTCCTTCTAGTGATATATACAACCTTAGACTTTCCCTTTCAACCATTCTTATACCCATATATTAGCACTGCTAATTACAGATACTATGATGTGCTTTCACCATTTCTATTCATTTCCAACCATTTACAAACAGCCTTTTTACCAGTTCTATACAGATTAAACCTCAGCTTTCCATTCTTTAACGTTACTCAATTTTCTGGTGACTATATTCTAGCTATTAACTCCATGAGTTTGCTCATTATATTCTGTTCATAATAGCGAAATCAAACAATATTTGTCCTTTTGTGTCTGGCTTGCTTTACTCAACATAATGACCTCCAGGTTTATCCATGTTGTCATATGATTCACGACTTCATTTATTCTTACAGTTGCATAATATTCCATCATGTGTATACACCACAATTTGTTTATCCATTCATCAGTTGATGGACACCTGAGTTATTTCCATCTTTTGGCAATTGTGAATAATGCCACTATTAACATCAGTATGCAGATGTCTGTTTGTGTCACTGCTCTAGTTCTTCTGGGTATATTCCTAGTAGTTTTGCCAGGTCACATGGCAGATCTATATCTGATTTCCTTAGGAACCACAAAACAGACTTCCACAGCAGCTGTACCATTCTACATTCCCACCAACTGTGAATAAGTGTTCCTATCTCTCTACACCCTCTCTAACACTTGTAGTTTTCTGTTTTTGTTTTTGTTTTTTTTTTTTAATCGTGGCCATGCTAGTAGGTGTGACATGTAGCTTTGATTTGCCTTTCCCTTATAGCCAGTGATGTTGAATATTTTTTTATGTGTGGTTTTTTTTTTTTTTTTTTTTGCCATTTGTGTTTCTTCTTTAGAAGAATGTCTATTCAAGTCTTTTGCCCATTTTTAAATCCAATTCTCTTTTTATTGTTGAGTTGTAGGATCTCTTTACGTATTATTGATATTAAACCCTTTTCAGATGTGTGATTTCCAAATATTTCAACCCATTGAGTAGGCTGCCTTTTTACCTTCTTTACAAAGTCCTTTGAAGTGCAAAAGTGTTTAATTTTGAGGATGTTCCATTTATGTATTTTTCTCTTTTTTGCTTGTGCTTGGGGTGTAAATTTTAAGAGACTCGCACCTACCACAAGATCTTGAAGATGTTTCCCTACTTATCTTCTAGGAGTTTTATGGTCCTGGTTTTTATGTTTAGGTCTTTGATCCTTTTTTTTTTTTTTTTTTCCATTTTAAAAACAATTTATTAACATGTATCATTCATACATGAACATACATAAACAATAAGAGTATAGTAAAAGTTGTGAACTTACAAAACAAACATACGTAACATTATACAGGGCTCTCATACATCACCCCACCACAAATACCTTGTATTTTGTTCCATTTTTGAGCTGATTCTTGTATAGGGAGTGAAATAAGGGTCTTCTTTCATTCTTTTGGTTATTGATATCCAGTTCTTCTAGCACCATTTATAAAAGAGACTGTTCAGTCCCAGTAAAGTGAACTTGTATGCGTATTAAAAAATCAGTTGACTGTAAAGGTAAAAATCTGTTTCTGAACTCTCAATTCGATTCCACTGATCAGTGTGTCCGTCGTGTGTGTGTGTGTGTGTGTGTGTGTGTGTGTGTGTGAGTGATAGCATTGATTTATTTTAGTTCACAGTCTTTGTACAGTTTGGTGTCATTAATTTATGCTCTTGAAATAACATTTAGAAATTGCCAGTCACTAAGTAATGCATTTAGGTGCTTTTGAGTGTTGTTGTACAGTTGGCCCTAAACTGGCCATTTGTTGACTTAGGTGGCACTCCAAAGCTGTTTACTCGGGCAGGTTTTTCAAAACATTTGAGTTAGTTGTAGATACATTTCAAAATTGAGAAAGAGACTTTTAAAACCTATATAAACAATTTCCCAAATAAAGCTTTTTGGACAGAGTATTGCAATTCATTTTCTGACCTCAAAGTTTCTCTGAATTCACATTTCTTATTAATAACCTCCTAGTCATTGTTTGCTACAGGGAAGTACGTATTTTTGTAGCTGCTGCTTTCAAAGGTAGTTTTGGGGAGCTGTGTGGGGGATTGAGTCTGCCCCTCCTCCAGGTGCCCCATTGCCTGGCCATAGCTTTAGAGCAACCAGGGTGGACTTTGAAATTGGATTTTCATTTCAGTGTTTGTAGACCTGCTCCTGTTAAACTCCAACGGTACTGGGAGAAAAGTTTTTGTTATGTTGTTCCAACCCTGGAGAATGTTTTAGAAGCAATTGGTCCTTTCGCTTTCCAATTTATTTGCATTCGGATCACCCTGCACTTCACCTACTGTTGTCTATCTTTATGCCACTACCATGCTGTTTTGACCACTGTAGCTTTGTAATACACCTCAAGGTCAGGAAGTGTGAGTCCTCTGACTTCACTCTTCTTTTTTAGGTTGTTTTTGGCTATTCAGAGCCCTTTTCCCTTCCAAATAAATTTGGTAATTGCTATTTCTATTTCTGTAAAGTAGGCTGTTGTTTTTACTAGATTTTCATCCTTTTATTTTTATTGATTTCCATGTATTAGCAATAGTAACCATTTGTCATATGTGGCAAATCCCTTTATTACCCATCTTCTTTAGCTTTCTGTTTTGTGTCTTTTGCCAGATAGACCTTAAATGCTTTCAATTGCAAATGTCTGACTCTTCTGTGGATTTAGAGGTTTATTACCCTTCTTCCATCCTAGAAATATAATATTTTCCTTTTTCCTATTTTAAAATAATTTCTTCCTTAAAGCTTATCTGAGATTATTTTGACATAAAGAGTTAGGTAAACATATTTTCCAAAAGGCTAGTTGTTTCAACACTACTTATTGAATAATTCACCTTCTCCCAATCATTTGAATTATGTTGTTTTTCAGATAAATTTATTTAATTTTTGGACTTGTCAATTATTGTAGCTTTAGAATACAATTTGACATCTTTTAGAGCAAGTCTTCCCTCATTGAAATTTTTGGGCAGTTTTTGAATATTTGTTATACCAAATAAACTTTGAAAAATTTCTCAAGTTTAAAAATATCCTTTGGGAATATTGATTGGGATTTTGTTGAATTTAGTAATTAGTGTACAAAGAATTGTCAGCTTTATAATATTGAGTCTTCTTGTCTAAGAACTTCATTTTTACATCTCTTTTCATATTCTTCAGGTTGGGCATTATAGTTTTCTTCACATAAATGTTGCACTTCTTCTTTTGTATTTTTCCTACATAGTTAGTTTTTTTTAGCTGTATGAATGGGATTTTTCTCCATTGTATATTGTAGCGGCTTTTTTGGTAGATTAAAGACTTTTAAATGACTTATTACTGTCCTTTTTGAACCCTGTTTTAATAGATTAAGTTGAATTCTCATGAGTTTTTTAGTCATGATGTCAAACAACTCTAAATAATGTTATTTTTGTCTCCTGTTTATAATAATTTTGTCTTTCATTTTGGTTTCATTTCTAACATCATTGGCAAGTAATTTCAAAATAACACTAATTTTAGTAGTAATAGTAGGTCATTTTCTTAACTTTCATGGGAATTTTTTTTGTTAATTTTCCATTTGACTTGATCCTTTTGGTCTATGCACATAATGTTTTACTTACGTTAAAGAGACTATCTTTTAGTGTTACTTTTCAAAAGGTTTTTATTGGATTACAAGCTAAATGTTATCAAGTGTCTTTTTTCAATATCTATTGAAATGATAATATTTTTTTTCTTTTACCCATAACAGAGTAAGGTACAGTAATAGGTTTTCTAGTGTTACATACATTGTTGGTTTCCTGGGAAAATTCCCACTTCGTAACAATAGGTTATTCTTTTAAGATGATACAATCTGGTATAGAAGTCTCTGCTTATCTGTATGTAATTGCTACTGGGAAAAGCTCATATAAAATGAATCTCCCCAAAGTAAGGATTAATTTTTTTAGTAGTTAAAAAACAGGGAGGGGGTTTAAAAATGAAACTCAAATGATAAAAATCTTAGTTTTATTATAGATTGAACAATTTTTGTATTAGATAAGCAGATGGGATGTGATGAACTGTGAAGTAAAGCTGAAAATCTTGCAAAAGTTGAAGAATTTTCATGCAATCTATGGAAGTGATGTTTGAGAATGGCTAGATTCACACTCAAAGCCAATAGTAGACAAGGATTTGGCAGAGTTAGATCAATTAAGAACCAAACAAAATAAATTTCATGCAATGACATGATGGTTTCTTTAAGAAAGGTCCTTGGGAAAATTGGGAAAATGGATGAAGCCCGCATACTTGTTTAAAATATCCTATTTAAAATTGTAGTATGAAAATCAAAAAGTAAAGATGTAGCATGTTGCTCTGATAAAATTTTGGCTGAAAAATTGCTTTTTTCTAAAATTAGTTCCTAATGCAAAATTCTCCATGGAAAGACTGTGAGCAGAAGCTGCAGCTTCAGCCGCCAAAGCCCTTCTACTACCCTACAAGCAGACGAATTTGAACTCTTTGGCCTTGGGACCAGCGGCTACAGACAGAGGAGGGCAGGGAGAGAGACGGATGCAGCCTAAGGGCTGATTCAGCTTTTGGCCAACAATTTGGGTCTGCTGTGTCCCGCGAGTCTGTACAGGCCAAGTGGGGCTGCACTATTGTTTGCCTTGGGAGCCAGCATGGGACTAAAGAGATCCAATCCTCTAAATACCCTCCCTACTGATCAGAACTGGTTGTTGAGGTTACAGAAGGGAGTGGAATTAATTCCTATTTGGGAAAAGGGAGGGAGCTGCCAGCAAAAGTTGGAGAACAGCCTCTGAGAAAGTTTAAGTTGGGTTTCCAGGCAGGATCCTCTGTCACATTGTTGCAGTCAGTATTGCAGCACACACACTCTGACCAGGCTGTGAACTGAGAGGGTTGCTGTCGGACCAAGGAAGAGTATGTAAGGAAATTAAAACTAAATAAGAGGGGCTTTTCCCAGCCTCTACAACCTCCTCCCCAAGGCCCTTGGAAGTGGGTCTGCAACCCATTACTGGTTCCACTACCCAGATTTGAGCAACTAGCAAGGACAATCCTAAAGACCTAGAACAGGTTGAACTAAGAATCAAAGAATGACAGTAACACACAGTCTCATGCAACTAAATCCCTACAAAAGAGAGAGAAATCGAGCTTCAGAGTAAACTCACCATCATAATCAGAGCCTAGACAAGCCGTACAAAGAAAATAGAAGAAACGGCCCAAGCAAAGGAATACACCAAAGCCCCGGATCAGACCGAGAATTTGAGGCAACTAATCAATGGGATTCATACAAATTTCCAAAATTACATTAATGAGTTGAAAGACAATATGGCTAAAGAGACAAGAAGACACTGAGTGAGCACAAAGAATAATTTGAAAACCTGAAAAGAAAAATAACAGAGCTCATGAGAAACCAAAGAATAAAAGGGTGGAAATAAATAATCCATTTATAGTAATATAATAAAATTGTGAATGGATTAAAGTCCCCAATCAAAAGATATAGGCTGACAGAATGGATAAAAAAAAACACACGAGTCATCCATATGCTGCCTACAAGAGACTCACCTTAGACCCAAGGATGCAAACTGGCTGAATGTCAAAGGTTGAAAAAAGATACTCCACACAAACAGTACCAATAAAGAGCAAGGAAAGCTATATTAATATCGTACAAAACAGGCTTTAAATGCAAAAATGTTAGATGCAGAAGGCCGTTAAATATTAATAAAAGTGATAATCCCCCAGGATGAAATAACTGTCCTAAATATCTATGCACCTATCCCAGGTGCCCCAAAATACATGAGGCAAATGCTGGCAAAACTGAAGGGAGAAATAGACTTCTCTACAGTAATACTTGGTAATTTCAACACACCAGTCAAATCATTAGATAGAACAACTAGATAGAAGATCTACCAGGAAACAGAGAATTTGAACAATATGATAAATGAGCTAGACCTAACAGACATGTACAGAACATCACATCCCAAATCAGTGGGTTATACATTCTTCTCAAGTCTTCATGGATCTTTCTCCGGGATAGACCACAGGGTAGGTCACAAGGCAGGTCTCAATAAATATAAAAAGATTGAAATTATACAAAACACCTTCTAAGAACTTAATGTAATGAAACTGGAAATCAATAATAGATGGGAAAGGGGAACATTTGCAAATGTGTGGAGGCTGAACAACACACTCTTAAACAATCAGTGGGTCAAAGAAGAAATTTTAAAATTAGGTATATTGACACAAATGAAAATGAGAATACAATGTATCAAAACTTATGGGATACAGTGAAAGCAGTGCTGAGAGGGAAATTTATAGCCCTAAATGCCTATGTTAAAAAAGGAGAAGGAGCTAAAATCAAAGATCTTAACTGAACAACTGGAGAAACTAGAAAAGGAACAGCAAACCATTCCCAAAGCAAGCAGAAGGAAAGAAATGGACAAATTTCTAGAAAAGCACAAACAACCTACATTGATTCTACAAGGAATACAAGAACTCAACAAACCAATCATGTTTAAAGTGATGGAATCAGTCATCAAAATCTCCCAACAAAGAAACGTCTAGGACCAGATGGATTTACAGGTGAATTCTACCAATCATTTTGAGAAGAATTAAAACCAAATCCTGTTTAAACTCTTCCAGAATATTGAAGAGCAGAGAAAATTACCCAACACATTTTATGAAGCCAACCTCACCCTAATAGCAAAGCCAGATAAAGATACTACAAGAAAAGAAAATTATAGACCAATCTCTCTAGTGAACATAGATGCAAAACTTCTCAAAAAATACTTGCTAATGGAATCCAACAGCATATTGAAAGAATTATACACTACGATCAACTTGGATTTATTCCTAGTTTGCAAGGGTGGTTCACCACAAGAAAATCAATTAACTACACCACATTAACAAATTGAAGGGAAAAAAATCCACGTGAACATCTCAATTGATTCAGAAAAACTATTAGACAATATCCTACATCCTTTCTTGGTAAAAACACTTTGAAAGATAGGAAAAGAAGGAAAATTCCTCAATACAATAAAGGGCATACATGAAAAACCCACAGCCAACATCATACTCAATGGGGAAAGGTTGAAAGCTTTCCTTTTAAGATCAGGAACAAGACAAGGATGCCCACTGTCACCACTGTTATTCAATATTGTGCTAGAAGTTCCAGCTAGAGCAGTTAGACAAGAAAAAAAAAAAGATATCTAAATAAGAAAAGAGGAAATAAAACTCTCACTGTTGGCAGATGACATGATCCTATATTTAGAAAATTTTGAATTGCCTACTACAAAGATACTTGAGCTAATAAACGAGTTTAGCAAAGTGGCAGGGTACAAGATGAACATGCAAAAATCAGTAATGTTTCTGTACAATAGTATTGAACAATCTGAGGAGGAAATCAGGAAAAAAAATTCCATTTATAATAGCAACAAAAAAACTTAAATACCTAGGAATCAATTTAACCAAAGAAGTACAGGACCTATATTCAGAATTATAACACAATGCTAAAAGAAATCAAAGAAGACCTAAAAAAATGGAAAGACATTCCATTTTCATTGATTAGAAGATTAAATATCGTGAAGTTGTCAATCCTACCCAAACTGATTTATAGATTCAATGCAATACCAATCAAAATTTCAGAAGCCTACTTTACAGAAATAGAAAAGGCAATTGCCAAATTTAATTTGAAAGGGAAAGTGCACCCGAGTAGCCAAAAAGCATTCCAAAAAAGAAGGCGCGATATGGGAGGAATTTCACTACCTGACCTTGAAACATACTACAAAGCTACAGTGGTCAAAACAGCATGGTAAATAAAAGAAAAATAAAACAACAACAACAACAAAAAAGTAAAAGAAAACCCAGGATGGTATTCACGTAAAGACAGACACATTGATCAGTGGAATAGAATTGGGAGTCCAGAAATAAACTCTCACGTCAAACTTACCAAGTCCTTGTTAACAGGACAAAACAGCCTTTCCAGCATATGGTGCTGGGAAAACTGAATATCTATACCAAAAGAATGAAAGAGGACCCCTGTCTCACTCCCTATATAAGAATCATCTCAATGATTCAAAGACCTAAATATAAACCCCAGGACTATAAATCTACTGGAAGAAAATGTAGGGAAACATCTTCAAGATCTTGTGGTAGGAAGTGATTTCTTGATTTTACACCCAAAGCCTGAGCAACAAATGAGAGAAATAGATAAACAGGAGCTCCTCAAAATTAAACATTTTTGCCCCTCAAAGGACTTTGTCAAATGGGTGAAAAGGCAACCAACTCAATGGGAGAAAATATTTGGAAATCACACATCTGATAAGGGTTTAATATCCATGATGTATAAAAAGATACTACAACTAAACAATAAAAAGAGAAGTGACCCAATTAAAAAATGGGCAAAAGACTTGAATAGACATTTGTCCAAAGAAGAAATACAAATGGCAAAAAAACACATGAAAAAGTATTCAACATCACTAGCCATTAGGGAAAAGCAAATCAGAGCTTCAATGAGATATCATTTCACATCTATTAGAATAGCCACTATTAAAAAGACAGAAAACAGAAGTGTTGGGGAGAATGTGGAGAGACAGGAACTTATTCACTGGTGGTGGGAATGTAGAATGGTACGGGACTGTCAAGGACTGGTTGGTAGTTCCTAAAGAATTTGAATATAGATTTGCCACATGACCCTGCAATACCACTACTGGACATACACCCTGAAGAAGTAAGAGCAGTGACATGAACAGACATCTGCACACCGATGTTCATAGTGGTGTTATTCACAACTGCCAAAAGGTGGAAACAACACAGGTGTCCATCAACCAATGAATGGATAAACAAACTGTGGTCTATATACACGATGGAATATTATGCAACTGTAAGAAGAAGTGAAGTCATGAAGCATGTGACAACATGGATGAACCTGGAGGACGTTCTGTTGAGTGAAGCAAGCCAGAAACAAATGGACAAATACTGGATGATTGATCTTTTATGAAGTAAATATATTGTGTAACCTTATGGAGTTAATAACTAGAATATACATCACCAGAAAATAGAATGAGCTTAGAGAATGGAAGACTGAGGGTCAGCCTGTGCAGAACTGGTAAAAAGATTGTTAATATTTGGAAATGAATAGAAAAGCTGACAGCACAGCATAATGTTTGTAACTAGCAATGCTTTTATATGGGTATGACAGTGGTTGAAAGAAAAAGTTTAAGGTCACATACAGTACTAGAAGGAAAGCTAAGAAATGTTACATGGGACTGTATAACGTAGTAAAACCTCCTGTGAAATTTGAATATGTATAGTATTGAATATATAGGACTGTTTTTCTTTGAAACTGAACAAATATATGTTAATGTTACAAGATGTTAATATCAGGCAAAAACAAAAAACAAAAAAACAGACAAAAACAACCCACATTATGCTAAGTGAAAGAAACCAGACACAAAGTACTGTGTATCGCATGATACCATTTATATAAAATGTAAATGTCAATCAGTTTATAAAGATGGAATTAGACAGTGGTTATGTAGGGCTAGGGAAAGATAGAAGGATTGAGTGGTGACTGCTAAGGGGTCTGGAGCTTTTCTTTTTGGAGTAATAAAATTGTCCTAAATTTTTTTGTTGTGATAAATGCACAACACATTGATTATACTAAAAGCCATTGAATGTACACTTTGGATAGATTGTATGGTATATGAATATATCTCAGTAAAACTACTTTTTTAAAAAATAGGGAGCTTTCCTTTTTTTTTTTTTTTTCTTTTTTTTTCCTATTCTGGAACAGGTTTAAACACTAACATTATTTGCTCCTCTTAGAAGGCTTCAAATAATTTACCCAAGAAACCATCTGATCTAAGTATCTTTTCAAAAATTAAAAAAAAATTATTAAAAAAAAAAGAAAAGAAAAGAAACCATCTGGGCCTGGAGCTTTTTATTTTTCTTTCTTTTTTTTTTCCTTTATTTTTATTTTTGGAGGGGGCCTGGAAGCTTTTTAGAGTAGTTCTTAGAAAGCTTTCTCACTTTCTTCTATGAAATTGGTCTGTTTAGTTTACAGAGCTCTTCTTCAGTTAATTTTAGTAAATAGTTTTTTCATGGAAATCTATTTCTTCCAAGTTTTAAAATTTATTAGTAAATTATTCTTGCATGTTTCTTTAAATTTCTTTGCATCTAATGATTAGTTTAAAAGCATCATTAAGGAAATAACCTTTATTTTATTAATCACAGGTCTCTGCATACTTTTGAAAACGTCTACATAGTTATGTATAACATGTAATTTACTCCTCCGTCTTTAGATGATGCACAGTTTTCAGAGTCTCAGATTAGGATCTACTCGTTTAAAAATGTCAAGTTAGGAAAGAACTTTCTATGTACTTAAGGCTAACAGAGGTGGGCTGGTAGTGATGTTCCTGGGCAGGGCTCTCAGAGCCCGTGCTGTGGGCAGTTTCCTTATTCAGGTTGTGAGCACACCAGAATGCAAGGGCAGTAACGAGAAACTGTTTCACATCCAACAGTTAAAGCCCATAGGTGGACTTAGGTCCTGGACAGCTGGCCAGAGATGAGAAGACAGCACTTAGGGAGCATCAAACCTGTCATGGTCTGTGACTAAGGAGATTGGCCCAAGATTGTCAATTATAACCAGGCAATGGACAGTTCAGGGCTTCAGATAAGTCTAGTCTGATAAATTAGGAGCCCTTGGGTTGCAAGAAAGCATCTTGATTTCCTGGGGTGTTTTGGATCTTGAAGAAATAAAAATTAATATGGGGAGTATTTGAACTATTAAACTTTCTCATACATTAGGTGTGGCTAGATTCACCACACATTTCTCTTTTTTCCTTTCTTTTTATATACAGCTACTCTCCAGAGAGACCGAATCTTCAAACATTTTACCAGGAAGCGCCAGAGGGCTATGCGCAGGCGAGTCCACCAGATCAACGGACACAAATTTATGGCCACATACCTGAGGCAGCCCACATACTGCTCTCACTGCAGGGAGTTCATCTGGTAAGAGGCTCCCTGGCTTGTCTTCCCGGAAGAGCTTCTCTCTACTAGAGGCTTCCCGGATTATGTGTGATTTCAGGAGAAAGCATAGTTATTAAGAATTATTATAGGATCTGATTTTTGCATCTCATTCTAATATGTTGACCTAGCAATTTTAATCCCCATTGCAAAAAACAAAAACAACTTACACAAATAAGCTTTAGATGTTATTTCTTTTTCCAAACATGTTGGTAAAGGTGTTAATGGATCATGAACTGGTTAAAAAGCATTAGTCAGAGCGAGATAATTGGATAATTAGTCCCTGAATAAGATAAGAAAAACAACAGTGTTGCTCTAGGAAGGTACAAATCCATGAGGTGATGATTTTGGAAATGCAGTCATTGCAAGTAAACTAAGCTAGTGGATTTGCAGTAGCCGTCAACCTTATGGCATGTAGGTGAAGGTAGTAGCCATCCATGATCATGTGTTCTCTTATGTCCTATAATCTAATCCCTATAGTTAGGAATTTAAGGTGATTAATAGTTGAGAAATTCTAGATGATTTGGGACAGTATAGTACTACACATGCAACTCAAGCTTAAGTCTCAGCGGAAAATCTGCAATGTAAAATAAATTTAGATAAGAGATATCTTCAATTAGAGTCAACACACATTTATTTGGAAGAAGAAAGAAATATCACACACACGTGCACACATACGCACATATATATATACATACCCATCTCAGAAGGAGAAAATGCGGTTTAGTATCTGCAGCAGGAAAGAGATCTATGCTTCCGTTGCAAACTTGAATCATTTTGTTTAATGAAGGCACAGAGTAGTTTCTGAATATTGACTAATTACTTTGTATTTTATTTTCTGTGATGATTTTGAATTTTATACCTTTTAGCAGTCAGCACCCAGGGTTAGTGTTTCTGGCATTTTTAATCAATAATAGAGTCTTATCTAAACCAAAGGCCCTAAACTGCCTGGTTTATATTGTGTTTTGTATTGAGGAAAAAAAACACAAACCAGCAGCTTTGGCATATGCGAGCCCATGTTCCCCGTTTGCAAAGGTCTAGTTACCCTCAGTCTCTTCTCTCCCTTTGATTGCCATTTGACTTCAAGTCACACCCTTTCTGCTTCCTTCACTTATGTGACCTGCCTGACCCCTGTAGGCATTTGAGGTTACAACCTCTGACCTCAGCTAACACTTCTAATGGAAACTTATTTGATGATTTCACTAATTTTTTTTTCTATTAAAGAAACATTAGCTTCCAGTCTTTAACCCTGTGGCACATACATACATATACACACACATACTTAAAATATTGGTATATGCATTATGTATATATGTATGTTTTCACATACATTTTTCATATATATATTATATATTTCATATATACATACACATAGACATATATATATGGTTATGAGTATGAACTCTGGCATCAAATCTCTACCAACTGGGTGTATGATCTCACACAAGTTATATAACCCACCAGTGTCTACTCATTTGCAAAATATAGGCAATATTTTAATTTTACTTATTTAACAAACTTCTATATAGCACTTACTAGGCACCAGGCACTATTCTAAGCATTTTTTATTATTGTATTATGTATATTATTGTGTGAGATAATCCCCAATGTATAGATGAGGAAACTGTGGCTCAAAGAAGTCATTACCTTGCCCTGCATCACACCTGGGCATCTGGCTTCAGGTCTCTGCTCTCTAGCATCCAGCCATATTTGCCACCTTGCATGGCTGTGTTGAGAATTAAATGAAATGGTATATATTGACTCCTTGATCCAGTGCTTGGCGTGTCCTAAAGGCTCAGTAGAATGTGGTCTTGGTTAACGAGAATGAGAGTAATACCACCATCCCCCATAGACTATATTAGGGAGACACAGAGATTGAGGGGCCACGAGGGGCATATGGCAGCAGCACAGGTACTCCCCTTTGGACTCCAGGGGTGATGTGGGGCTCAGTGTCAGGAAAGAAGGAAGGTGCCCCAGGCCAGACAGCAGCTGTGGATTCAGCCATTTACTTCAGTGTGTGCGTGTGTACCTGTTAACTTCAGTGTGTGTAAACCTCTCTGGGTATGTGAGAGAGAGTCCTACATAAGCTAGTGGAATGACTTCCCACAGAGGCTCAGTCACACATACAGATGAGGGTTTATTTTCGAACTTTGCCACAGAGGTAGGTGGAATGGGAATCGCCATTACCCATCCGTTTATATTCTAATCTACCAGGTAGTTTCCTTTGTGTCTCATGGTAACAAACAAGGCTCAAAAAATGCATTGTCTTTGTTTCTTCTCTGAAATTGTGTTTTGTATAAAGGAATAGAGTATGAAATTTGTTTTCCTTAAGGACTGTAACTATAGGAGATTTATTACTGAAATATTTGACTGGTCTTTTTTTCTCTATTATCTTGAACAGGGGAGTATTTGGGAAACAGGGTTATCAATGCCAAGGTAAGAAAAAAAATTTAAAATATGTTTAATCTTGCTCCTATGTTTAAAAATGATGATACCAATAGAAAACAGGATACATTCCATTACTACTGTGATAAATAATTTTCTGTAGGTCAAATGAGACGCACCTCCCCATAATCATAACTCTTAAGTTTTAGTTAAATTTTCGTTAATTATGTTATGTTGTAGATAGCATGGAGGGAACATTTTTATCTCTAAAGCCCAGGATGCCTAATAAGGGTCAATATTTTAAAGATTTTTTTTTCTCTGCAGTAACATGGAAGTGCTGACACGTAATGCCATTTTGTGAGAAGTACCCTTGAATCTTTAAAATAAACTTGATTTTTACAATCCCATTGTCAATAGTGGGGAGAAGTAGCATAATGCTGTTTTCTCTCTACCAGCATAAGAAATAGAAACTATTATCCAAGTTGCTTTATTGATTTAAAAAAAAAAAAATATGTGAGATATGTTCAAGTTTAAGTTGCTAGTGATTTTTTAAGTTATTGTACATTAAATTTATTTTGATTTTCACAACTTCAAGATAAAACCAATTCACTAATGTTTAGGCAGGGCCAGAATGAAACAAAATGAGAGGAATGAAGGAAGCCTCCTTATTCAGGTGATCAAGCTTGGCTGGGTTGGGCTTGTCTTTTATTCAGGCCTCCCATATTGTTGGCTTGGGTTTCATCACACATCTTATTTACACACTACAGATTATTGGTAAACTATCACTACATATCCAAGAGTGGTAGCCTACATGTTAATAGGAAATCCTGCCTTCTCTTCTGGAGGCGATGAGATGAAACAATGTCTTCCTTAGAAGAACTGAATAAAACATACTCTTGGATTTAATTTTGACTTTAATGTATATTGACAATTTCATTGAGTTCTTGGAGTTAGGAAAAAAAAAATGATATATAACCAAGACTACAGTAACAACATACCTATATGCCTGTAGTCTCAGCCCAAAAGGAAAACATAATTCACAAGCCAGAACTGGTGTCACTTTTTGGCTGGGCCTTCTCCAGCTCAAAGATATGCCCTGCAGTCAACTCTGGTTCATCTCATGGATACGAAGATAAGTTGAGACACTCTTAATGAAAAAGATTACAGTTTTGAACTTAAAATACATGTTTTATGATATATATCTGTTGTTATTATATTTCTTCTTCTCTTTGGCCTGTAGTGCCAGGAGATTAGACAGCCTGATTTTTCCATGGGCAACCTGCTGTTCAAAGAGCAGGAAAGAACATTGGTCAGGAGATATGATGACACTGTTTTTTCTTATCTTGCTAAGAGATAAAACCAAATACCTACACAGAGTAAGATATACTATAACACTGACCAAGAGCAAAGCTGGGTAGCTATATTAATTTCAGGCAAAGCAGACTTCAGAACAAGGACAATTATCAGGGATAAAGAGGGGTATTACAGAATGATGGAGTCAATTCTCCAGGAAGACATAATGACCCTTAACATGTTTGTACTTAATAGAGCATCAAGATATGTGAGACAAAAGCTGATAGAACTGTGTGGAGAAATAGACAAATCCAATATGATAGTTGGGGACTTAAACATACCTCTTTCAGTAACTGATAGATTCAGCAGGCAGCAAATCAGTAAGAGTATAGTTGACCTGAACACCGCTATCCATCAACTTGATGCAATTAACATTTATAGAATGCCAATCTAACAACAGCTGAATACACATTCTTCTCAAGCTCATAAGGAGCATTCACTAAGGTAGACCATGTTCTGAGCCATAAAACATACTTTAACCAATATAAAAGAATAGCAGTCATAAAAAGGTATGTTCTCAGACCATAGGAATTAAACTAGAAATCAATAAGAAAAATATTGCGGGAAAACTCCCAGATATTCGGGAGTCAAATGGGCCAAAGAAGAAGTTTCAAGAGAAATTTTTAAAATGTTTTGAACTAAATGAAAATGACAGTGCAACTTATTAAAATGTGTGTAATGCAGAAAAAGTAGTGCTTAGAGGGAAATTTATAGTATTGCATGTATATATTAGAAAAGAAGAAAATTCTGAAATTAGTAATCTAAGCTTCCACCGTAAGAAACTGAAGAAAGACAAGAAAGTTAAGCCTACAGCAAACAGAAGAAAAGAAATAATAAAAATTAGAGCAGAAATCAATGACATTGGGGGAGCAGATGTGGCTCAAGTGGTTAAGCACCTGCTTCCCACATGGAAGGTCATGGGTTCAGTTCCTGGTGCCTCCTAAAAACAACAACAACAAAAAACAAACAACAAGCAAACAGATGAAAAAAACCAATTCAGGGGAGCCAATGTGGCTTAGTGATTGAGCGACATGTGAAGTCCCGGGTTCAATCCCTGGCCCTGGTACCTCAAAAAAAAAAAAAAAAAGTCAGTGACATTGAAAACAGGAAAACAATAGAGAAAAGCAACAAAACCCAAATCTGGTTATCAATCACATGGATAAATCTCTAGCCAAGTTATACAAGAAAGAAACAAATGCCTTAGAAAATAAGGTCTTCTGTGTGAAGGATGGTTTTGAGATCCCCTAATATAAAAATATCAGTTTTCCTGAGTACTTTTTGGTTCTTCTCAGAAGTCAATTGATGAAAGCTAGGTTTGTTTTAAGGTATAGTATTATTTGGTGATGTGTCATCTGTCTCTATTTTCTTAATCCTAAAATTTTCAACAGGTCTTGAAAAAAAGTCTTAAAATGGTGTGTATTTGCATACTGCTTCATTACACATGTTCATCCTTTAATTTCAAACTGGATCCCGCCTGAACTATGTCAGTTATCTAGATGAAAAGTTAAAAATAATTATCATTCAGGAAGATCTAAATAGTCAAACAGTTGATTGTTATTCAGCAAACATTTATTGAAGCCTGCTCTATTCAAGGCTTCATGCCAGGAACTCTGAGGGTGTCTCAAGGCAATGCGTGGAAGCTTTGAAATGAGGGGGGACAGACCAAGCGTTGTAGGAGGTCAAAGGAATGAGAGATTGTTTCACTCTAGAAAGGAGTAGTTTGGGTATTTTCATGGAAGAGATGTGTCTGGAGCTGGATCTTGTAGTACATTTAAGATTTAGTTAGGAAGAAGGCAAAAAGGATATTCTAGGGATGGGAATGGTGTGGATAGTATGCAGGGGACGGTAAAGACTTGTTCTGGGAAGGGCAACTAGATTAGTTTTTATTGGAAGAAAACAAACAAACAAACAAACAAAAGTGACACGGAACCTTGGGGTGGCCTAAAACCTGCCTGAGTTTCATTGACAGACAGCAAGATACCATTGAAGGTTCTAGATCACAATTTGATCAGAATCATCCTGTGGAAGATTCCGCTGAAGGTAGTGCAGGATGAGCTAAAGGAGGAAGACCCAGGAATGATGAAATAAGCTCAGAACTTGATTATGAAGAGCTTGAAATTGAGCAAGGGCCTGAGTTAGGATGAGGGCAAAGAAAATGGGTAGGATGGGAGTGCTGGCTGCCATCGTGTGGGCCAGACGTCCCACTCGACTTATGCTGGCTCTCTCTATTGCAACTGGCTGGACTGTGAGCCTCTGATAAATGTATAATTGCTGGATTTAATTTCCTAGTGTGCACCTGTGTCGTCCATAAGCGCTGCCATCATCTAATTGTTACAGCCTGTACTTGCCAAAACAACAACAACAAAGTGGATTCAAAGGTAAGGGGATAGCAGAGTGCTGTTTAAGCCCCCCACCCTTTTCTCTCAATCCTTCCCTCACCTTCTTGGAATGGTGGTGGTAGAATTGAAGTCTCTCTCCTTTTAGTATTGTGGCATTTGTATTTCTGTACTTGTGTGGCACGATCTCTTCTTGAGACAATCACATCAGCGGTCAGCTGTGTAGAAACGATACAGATCGTTTCTACTAATTGGGAGAGACCTTTGGCAAAGTGAAAAAGAGTGCTGAGCTTGGCGTCAGGCAACCTGGATTTGAGTGGAGAATCCAGCCTGTGCCAGCTCTCCACTCTATGAGCTTGGGCAAGACCTACCAGCTCTCTCAGCCTCAGTCTTAAAAGGTGATCAGTACTTTCCTCATGCAGTTTTTGTGAGGATTAAACAAGATAGACTAGATGTCACAAGCTTACTGTTAACTCTAAATGCTTTTCCTAAATAAGGAGACTACTGGCCTCCTGCAGCCTCTTAAGAAATTTCAGGGAGGATGTATCCACACGTAAAAGCCTGATCCTCATTCTTGCCACTCGTGTTGCATTTAGCTGGGGCAGGCACACGTCTTAATTCTGGGAATGGAAAGCAGTTGGAGTGCTGCTGACAATCGGCAGTTGAATTCACAGATGTGCTGGAATTGGAAAGCAGGACTACGTAACTCAGTGGTTCTTTACGGTACACACATAGGAGAGCTAACGAGGAATAGAGGTCTAGATCACAGCTTTGATGAGAAAAAGGCCGGAAAAGGTGCAGGGGAATAATCATTGCCCCAATCCTTGTCGTGTGTGGATCTGTTGTTACTACTTCAAATTGTGATGTAGACTGTAGAGCATATGCCTATTCTAATTATTTGCTGGCAACAATATTTAACATTAAATCAGGGCCTTTGTGCTCAGACTGTCAGAATGCAAATGCCAAGCAAAGTCTGGAAGGATGGAATAAACGGCCACTTTTCTGTTGCTGTGGAGTAAATTCCTTCTTTGGTTTCATGCCTTCTTGGTCCCTATTTTTTTTCTCTGTGACACAATTTCTAGAAGAACTTGTGGAGATAGCAAGTGTATGTAGTCTATAAAACACCAGTTTAATCCTAAAGTAAAAAGATTCTAGGAAGTAGACCTGGGTGTGAGGATGCTGTCAGGGAGAGAAATAAGGCCTGAATATATGCGATGAAATAAAAAAATCTTAATTTCTATTTCTCTCCCAAAGTCTTGAACAATCTAACACGCACTGCACATGTCTGTCCAGTTTTGTCCATTAGAAAATGTGCTTAGCCTGGTTAGTAAGACGTGAGGAGTTCATTGGAACCAAGCACTGTAATATAATATACCCAGCAGTTTGTATTTGGTGGGCTCCTGTCACAGTTTTCACAGACGATATTGGTGGGGGATTTTAGCTCGTGTCCCCCTGTTTTCTTTTTACAGATTGCTGAACAGAGGTTTGGAATCAACATACCGCACAAGTTCAACATCCACAACTACAAAGTGCCCACGTTCTGCGATCACTGTGGCTCCCTGCTCTGGGGAATAATGCGACAAGGGCTCCAGTGTAAAAGTGAGACACTGGGCTGTGGTACCCACTTCTCCATGAGAACACCACGCTGCAAGCATTTAGAGTTCTATAGTTTCAGAATCTGACCTAGGACAGATGTTTTAAATGTTTTGTAAATTAACAGTGGAGTAGTTTTCACTCATGTGCTGCTTGTCAGGCATGTAAAGAGAACTACATCTGATCCAAAGAATTTCTAACAGTAGAAACATAAAGTCAACTGTTAAATTCAATGTCCTATTTATTTACGAAGCACCGAGGACAGACTAGACATCATGTATTTTAAGAGATAATTTGAAAGAGTGAAAAATGGGATCTTGGTCAGAGAGGGAAGGCGGTAAGAGGTGAGGTGGCCAAAAGAGAAGATTGGGTTCTGACTAAGAACTGGCTCGAGTAGGTCTGATATCCTCACCAGAAATAAGCAATGGAAATGGAGTCCCAAAAGCATCACTAGAGCTGCCGTGGGTTTTCTGAAAGAGGACTGTGGTAGGATTTGAGCAGCAGATGGAAGGAAAGACACTAAAAGTTTTAGCTGTGGGCTCCAGCTTCACTGCTGTACCCCGTGGGACCAGAGTTAATTAATTTCTTTAATTGATTGAAGCACAGGGTCTGAGGGGGTGGGGTGAGGGCCAATGCATGCCCCATCAGGAATTGGGGAGCTGTTGGCCTCGAATCATCTCCATAGAGTGTTACTGTACCCATCTGGGTTTCATGGGGTCACTGCCCCAAGGAAATACATGTGCCTTTCGTATGGAGGTGTGAGTGTAGAGACATTTCCATTCACCACCCGGACTCACCAGCGCTGCTTCTGGCAATGAAAAGGAGCCAGCCACTTGTACAAATCCTTCTATTCCTCTAGAATACCATTTAATAATTCTTTGCTCCTATAGCCAAGAGAACAGCCAGCTCATGCATTGCCTTTAGGGCACTGATTCGGGCACGGCTTGATCTTAAGCTTGAAGGTCTCCCCAGGGTGTGGGTCTCCAGCATGAAAGTCCTATTCTGCTTTCCAGCAGTAGACGCTGATGTGCAGAGCTGTGGGGCGCCTCTGGGGAGCGCTTGATCCTGGTGACCTGAGCTGCACGCCTGCAGGGATTCTCACTTTTACTGTCTCAGGGTGCTTTTGAAAGGCCTCTGTAGGCTTGTGTGGCTCCATACCAGCCTTCCTGTTCCCAAGAGAGGTGTGTTTCCCATGAAACTAATGAAGCTGAAGCCTTAAGTCCCTTCCTGGCAAAGACCCCTTCCATGGCCCTGTACTTGATTTGATGTTCTTTTCCCTAAAGAGGGCACCTAAGTCATCTAAACTTCTGGCCCCGTGACCCCTGCATCTGTGTTTGCCTCCAGAGATGATCCGAAATTCCATAAAAAAGGGCATTTGTTGCTTGCTGCCTCCCGTCACCACGCCCCATTCAGGAAAATGTATGGAACTTTGTTTCTGCTGCTGAAACCTCGGCTCTTTCGACGTCCTGAGTCAGCTCCCTGTGCACCAGGAGCTTATCTTGCTTCATGCCACTCTTTCAACTGCTATTTACTCTGACCTTTAAAACGTTTAAAAGCCTCTCCCCACCCCAGCCACCCCCAGTGAAGCAGTTAGGACCACAGGCTGTGACAGTGAGACCTGCAGCCTCACAGGATGCCCGTCTGTGCCGTGAGGTCTTCCTGACCACAACAATACTCAGAAAGAAAGCTCTACTCAGAGGTTTTTCTCTCCAAAACACCGTTTCCATCCTGTCAGAACAGCGATCTAACTGCTACCTTTTATTGTACTGCTGAGAAATAGAAGGCAAAGAATAAAGTCAGTTGACATGATTCCTTTTTATTTAAATGACTGCATTGTCACCATGGTGAACGTGCTGATCTGGTAAATCAGCAGTGACTAGTACCTGTGACTTATATGAATGCATGTCATCAAGTCATGGTGAAAAATACGTATTTGAAATGTATTATTTCTCCATGTGCCAGGCTTGCTGTTTCTGCACAAAACAGCGATAGATAAAATGTCAGGGATTGTTATTAGTTTAAGTTAAATTTTGTGAGAAGATGGCGTTGTTCAGCCGGTAGAATTCCTCTGTCATAATCTCTCAGGTTACTAAAGTTCTTTTTTTTGTGGCACATGTTGACTTGGTTCCCTTCTGAATGTGGATTCTGTTTTCCCTCTTCTCTCCAGTATGTAAAATGAATGTTCATATTCGATGTCAAGCCAACGTGGCCCCAAACTGCGGGGTGAATGCTGTGGAGCTAGCCAAGACTCTGGCGGGGATGGGTCTCCAGCCCGGAAACATTTCTCCCACCTCGGTGAGACTTTCCTTCTTTTTACGTATTATAATTTAGAAGCTGTTTGGATGCGGTAAGCTTGAATGAGAGTATCTGCATAACCAAAGTTTCTGATCTCAGCAAATACAACAGATTTATTGCATACTTTAGGAGCATTTTGCTCCACAAATAGATTCTGCGTACAATTATATGACAAGAAATAACAAGCATGCAGGAAGTGGGGAAAGATTTTTAAAATCAGCTTCCTGCCTGTGTGGTCTGATGAAAAGCCTGGAATCCAGGGTTCTGGGTTATGCTCTTAGCTGGGGGCTGGGAAGGTCAGGTGACCAGTGATTTGGGGGCTCAGCTTCCTCATCTCTAAAGTGGTTGAACTGAAGATCTCTGAGATTCTCCACGGCCCTGGATTCCAGCAGTTCTGCAGTTTTTGTTTATGGGTTATGAATTTCTCTCTCAAGTTCAGAACAGACAGGAGTTTCTTCCTCTCGGCTTTCAGGAGTGGGTGAAGTTGTGTTAATTGCCATG
This sequence comes from Cabassous unicinctus, assembly GCA_029593785.1. Taxonomy (NCBI): domain Eukaryota; kingdom Metazoa; phylum Chordata; class Mammalia; order Cingulata; family Chlamyphoridae; genus Cabassous; species Cabassous unicinctus. The sequence continues at coordinate 32,621 of JAQZBX010019975.1, forward strand.
GACAAGTTCTGCCCTGTGACCTTGAGTGACCTCTGCCTGCTGTACTCTGTTAGAGCCCTGGCTGCTTCCCAGGCCCACATCCTATCACTGCCCTCCTGGCCAGAGTCTGCAGAGGGTTGAGGAATAGCTGTGGCTACTACTGTGATATTTGAAGGGTGTAGCTTGATGTCCAGCTCAGGCAAATTCTAGACTGAACTGCTAAATAATTTGTGGGTTCTTTGGAGGGGAAGTACAATCACTATGAGTTTCTTGGTAATCCATGAAAGTGTCAATACTAACCACCCCCATTTGGTTTTTATGCAAGGTTCCTGCCTGGTAGAGCAGAAACTTGGGTTGACATTGTGTTTCTTGATTTCAGGAAGGTACTGACAAGACCATCAAGTCTCTCTCCTTGTGGATAGGTAGGCAGGATGCTAATATAGTGGAGAGGATTTATAATTCATGGGACTGCTGTTCCTGAGAGTGGAGAGTAAGGATTTCAGCCTGGGCCAGGACCTCTAAAATGCAGTGGAGATAAGGCCATGTGGCAATATCTGCAGGGATGAGCAATGTCACTTGCCATTTGTCATTTGGACCAAGCATTTTTGATATTATGATCTTTAATAGTGGGAAAACCAAAATTACCTGTTATTTGACAATAGAACATTAAAAAGAGGCAGAAAAATTTTAAGTTCACCGAAAGAGAGGAATGGGTTAAAAACATAATTTAAGACTGGGAAACACTGGTCAGTGCCAGCCCAACCTGGGGAAGCGGAATTCAAGCTGATATATATATAT
>JAQZBX010019976.1:8814-33463 GCA_029593785.1 Cabassous unicinctus
GGGCCTCGCTCCCCTGGTGAGAGTGGATGAAGCATTTTAGGCTGGGGTGGCGTGAGAAGGTTCAGAGCACAGAAGACTGGGCAGAGAGTTGGGGTTGGAGTCCTGGCTCTGTGCAGGCACATGGTTTGGGCCTCTGTTGCCCTGTGTCCTGGGCTGTGACGGGGGGTGATAAAGGAGCCTCCCCCCTAGCTGTGTGAGCAAAAGTCCCCACCTAAAGCGCCCGGCCCAGAACCTAGCAGGGAGCAGTGCGTGGGGAGGGCTGGCCAGGGACTTGCTGCTAAGGGAAGGTTGGGGGGGGGGCGGTTTGGAGGCAGGGAGCACCTGTTTGTAGGGCTTCTGTGATTGGGGGGGGTGGTGTTTCTCAGCTTATGGAGCATCAGTCCTCTGGGCTACTTTGGGGCTGGGGGAGACCTGGCCAGGAATATCCCTGCCTGTTTTCCAGATACTCTAGCCTAGGTTATGTAGGAACAGACATGAGAGAAATTTTAGGAGGCAGAATAACCTGGGCTTGCTGACATTTTGGAAACATTATGTTATCATATCTTCTGGACTGCATGGCTATACGAGTGCCCAGTTGTTCTCAAAGGGAGGCATGTAATTGAACCTCAGTCCCTGCAGATGGAGAGAAAATGGCCATTTCTAGGGTTTTCCGCAAGATTCTTTGGGTGGGTGATTGGAGGTTGGGGACAGATATGGGGATATTTGCTTTCAATTTAAAATGTTTCCTTGAATGTCTGTTGCGCTATATGTCTAAGCTCTAATGGCGAGAAAACTGTTTTCTCTGGTACACAAAGTATTAGTCCATTACCAACCTCTTTTCAACAATAGACACTCTAAGCACTAAATTCCACAACGGAATGGAGGCTGCTAGCAGGGGATTATCTAGGACTTTGGTTTAGGCAGTTTACAAAACAATTCGGCAAAATATATAAAGGCACATGGGGAAAATAGCGTTGCTTTTTCGTGCTGCCAGCCAGGTTGGTCACATGGCTTAGTAATTTAGGTAGGAACAGCCATGAATCACTGCGTAGAGTTTTGCATTTAATTTTATCCTGGAAGCAATTTCCTTTCAAATTCTAGAGCTGTAGTTATCATTAATGAATTAAACATTACTAAGCCCAGAGAACCACTAATTCATTTTGAAATAAGTAGACATTTAGATGTGAAAAAGAAACCCTACATTTTTTTCAGTGTTGTTTAATATTTCCAACCTGATAAAACATGGAATGTCATTTCATAGATGTAATTTCCCAAAACGGTTGGTGGTAGGTTTGGGGGGATATGAGCTGAACATCTTGGCCTCAGGTTTTAGGGGCACATTTTCATGGTGACAAGTGACTGGGTGTTTTCCGGAAGGGGAGAGACTAAAATATATGGGAAAGGCAGCTGATTAGAGCTGGAACTCTCTGCCCAAGTTGCCACCTTCAGTGTTTTCCTGCTTAACCCCTTCAGTGCCATCTTTGCCTCCGACACCTACCACTCCACTCTGGCTCTGCCTTCTTGCCCCTCATCAAATGTCGCCTTAAAGCCAGGATTCATCCAGTCATCAGGTGCTTGTGGGACCCGAGTCCGTCAGTGCTCCTGCCTCTCAGACACACACTGCAGATCAGTACAGAGCCAGGTGGGTATGTAAAGACGGCTTGAAGATTTGGAAGCAGAACAGAGAGACGGCAAAGACAAAAGCCCTTAATTTCAAGCCTGGGAAATGTGTTCAATTATTTTCCCCAAAGATACATTAATGTAAAAAGCAGACGGGAGAATACGTAGACTGCGACTCCGTAGCATTTAGTTGCCTGCGTGACTGGAGAAGGTAAATGGGACACGTCAAGAGCAGATTTTGTTAATGCTAACAAATTTGATTTGTTTTGGACATGGATGATGAGTAGAACTTTTGTTTAAGCTGTCTTTTTTTTTTTTAAAGAAAACATTTAGGGCTGTTTTTTATACTCCACCTCCCCACCTGTTTTTTGTTTGTTTTTTTTACTTAGAGAAGTTGTGGGTTGACAGAAGAAGCATGCATAAACTACAGGATGCTCGTGTACCACCATATTACTCCCACCTCTTTTTAAAAGCCTCGTCAACTGAAGTTCTTTTCAGGACAGTCATGTTGGCTGGGGGCAGCCTCTTCTGTGTGAGCCTCACTCCACGTGTGTAAAATGAGGGTGAGAATACCTGCCCTCCTTCCCTGCCACACAGTGTGGTGAAGATGAGTGAGCTCATGGACCTGAAAACACTGTATATAGTGCTTTTCTGTAAACACAGGAGACCAAAATGAAGTAGGGGAATCAGGATGGCGGAAGCAGGCATTTCTGTGTAAAAAGGGAGAAGAAAGCCCCAATCCCTACGCTCTATCCCTACTCCTTACACTACTTAAGACACAAATCAAATGGGGTGCCCAGCTTCCTAGGGGGAGGGGCTCAGGGCCCTGTCCTCCACTCAACCAGGTAGGTGGCCAAGGGCTATGAAAGTGCCCCTGTGCCTAACATACATTTTCTCTTTCCTGTTTGGTGATTCTTCAAAATAGGTTTTTGTGATTCCTCAGTTGCTTGTCCCTCCATTTCCCTCCCCCACCCCCCCATCTCACACCACAGGTTCAGTCTCATTTTTGGAATACACCACTTTCAGGCTACGCTTCCCTGGCTGGGAACGCTGCTCCCCTGACTCTTCCCAGAACCCTTGGTTGTGTATTGTGCCTCTAAGAGCATGGCGTGGCGCCCCGGAAGCAGTGCTTGTTCAGGTTACCCAGCTCTTCTGAAGAAACTTAGAGTTTGAATTTGCACCAAAACAGCTCTCTCATGCTCCTTTGCCTCTTTTTTTTTTTCCCCAGTTTTGAGCTAGGTTGAAAAGTTATTATGAACATTCTTGTACATCTTTTGGTTATATTATTGACTGTGTAATGATATCATGTTGTGACTGAAGATTTTTTTTTTTTTTTTTTGAAGATACTTAGGTTACATAAATGTTACACAAAAATTATAGGGATTCCCATATGCCCCACATCACCCCCTCCCTCACCCTCCCACGTAAACATCTTTCATTAGTGTGGCACATCCCTGCAATGGATACACACATCCTGGGGCTTTGCCACTAAGCATGAACCATAGTTCACATTGTAGACCACACTCTCTCCCACACAGTTCTGCATGTTATATGCTGATGTAAAATGGCCTATATCTGTTGCTGCAATGTCACTCAGGATAATTCCCAAGTCCTGAAAAAGCCCCTGTATTACAACTGCCTTTCCCTCTCCCTGCCCCCAAAGCGCCCAGGGGCCACTGGCTCCACATTAATGTTGAAATTTCTTCCATTACTTGAATCACAATATGTCTACAACAGAATACCAGTAAGTCCACTCTAGTCATAGCTCTCCCTCCAATCCTGAGGAGTCTGGGATGGTGATGTCCACTCCACGTCCAAGTGAGAGGGGGCTTATATCCCATGGATAAGATGGATGGGATTATCCTGCCTGCAGCTGCAGACTCTCTCCATTCCCTGGGATGGCCGTTGTCCATCATCATCTCCCCGCCAGGTGTCCTGGGTGAGTCCATTGAGCTGTAGAAAGGAGTTGCAGCTGCACTGAGATTCTGGGCCCAGCTGGCACATGGGCAGGCCCAAGACTCTAGTCTCTGGAAGTACACCTACAAACTCCAGCACCACATGTAGATTTGAATAAAAGGGACTGATGGACCATGTGCAGGGAGGACATATTTGAGTCCAACTCTGTCAGTCTTAGGAGCACAGATTCCAAAGTAGGGCCCACTGATAAGGTGCAAAACTCCAGAGCTATCTGCCCTGATATAGGAACTGGGTGTCTCCAGAGCTCTCAGGAGCCCCTCTATTTGGGGTGATATCCACATTGGAAGCCTATGAGGTCCTACTGAAATGTGCATAAGCGTTACCTCTGGGATGACCTCCTGACTCACTTTGAAGTCTCTTAGCCATATGAACTCATTTGTCTTTACCTTTCCCCCCTTTTATTCAAGGTCTTTTTCCAGTCATATTGCCAGTTGGCACTAGGTAGCAATCCCTCGTTGCCTGGGAGGGTCATCCCCGGGAGTCATGTCCCATGCTGGGAGGAAGGTAATGCATTCATATGCTGAGTTTGGCTTAGAGAGAGGCCACATTTGAGCAACAAGGAGGCTCTCAGGAGGCAATCCTTAGGCCCCCATAACCATAGGCTAAGTTTCAGTTTTGAGAGCAAAGCCTCTTGAGGCTTCCATTGCCTCTTTCACTTAAGTCAACTAAGCCTGAAACCAAGAAGCTTGGATGGTACCCGTGGGAAGTACGAAAGTCCTTCCAGTTTTATTTGAAACAGTTGGTTTTATCAGAAGTACAGAGGTGGGAATTTGATAAGTGCTCAATGCTCTGGTGCATTTGGTGAGGTGGAATGAGTATGTGGGGGCTCCTGAGTGGTGATGTGTAGAGTTGGTGCCTGGGACCCCGAGAGCTGCCCCTGTTGCCCCAATTCGAGGAGGGGCCTCGGCCAAGCCACAGCAGTGGTCGGCGGTGGTGGTGGGGGGAGCAGATTGTGGGTTCCAGAGTGTCTGTGGTTGGCAGGACCTGTGCAGAAGAACAGGGGAGCTCCTTCTAACTATGATCCTGTAGTAAGGATGAAGCTGGGGTTCAGGAGACCCCGAGTTTAGTCCCTGTTTTGCCCCAGACTTGCCGACTGAACTTTAGCACATTTCTTACTCAATGGAATTGCAGTTTTCTCAACTCTGTGTGAAAATAGTGAAATTTGCTGCATCATGATGCCTGCAAGGCAATTAATAGGCTGCTGTGTGCAAGCCGCTGGCAGCCCTCAAGTAAATAAAGGGGTGATATACTGAGGGCAGCCCCTCACTAGCTTTAGCTCTAGATTTTAGGCTTCCACAGGGGTAGTCAGGTAGGGACAAGATCTAAAATGCAGAGGGTTGGTGGAGGAGCTGCTGGTTTTCTCAGGGCGCGCCAAGCTGGGGGAGGAACACCGGGGGCTTGCCCGGGAAGGGCCCGAGGTGAGTCAACCTGCCAGGCACAGTGGAGGCCTGCAACAGCCTGGGACCACCAAGAAAAGCATCGGAAAGGCCCTTGGGGAGTGGCGTGCTCCTGGGCTGCTGTGGGGAGTCTCAGGAGACAGTACCAGGGGAATGTTTCCAGAGGAGGCTAGAGCTCTGGGATAATCCCCCACCCTCCCACCTCCCCACCCCCCGACTCCCCTGGTCCTAGGGCAGAGGTCACAGGGGAGGGAGGGGCAGGCAGGAGTCCGAGAAGGTTGGAGTATAGAGGAGACCTGGGCAGGAGGTCACTGCCACGGCAGCAATTGGTGGGACTTTGCATGGAGTCCCAGGGGGCTGCCCCAAACCTGCCTACATGTCTCCCCCTAAGGTTAGTGCTGGTCCTAGAGGCTGAGCTGGAGGGAGCCTGCAAGTGGCTGCATGGGGTGATTTCAGCTGCTAAGAAAAGAGAGGTGGGGCAGCCCATGTGTGGGGCAGGGAAATTGCCCAGTCCTTCGTTTATTCCAGTATTTATTTCTGCTACTTCATTTAGCAGAAATAATGCTAAGCTCATCCCCACTCTCTCAGCAGAGACTAGAGTTGTTTTGGTGGTGGTGGTGGTTTTGCAGCTACCTGAATATTTCTCATCATAGGGCAAGGATGTTATGTTGGAAAACACCATTGAATGTAGATGCTTATATGCTTCCATGACAAATTTACTCTAAATGACTATTGATTAATGGGGCTGAGGCAGAAGGGTGTTTTGTGATATGGCCTAGTCCAAAAATAGAATGCACAAAGGCCAGCTGTCCGCTTTTGGGATTGCTGGCCAGGCCTCTGGAGTGGCATATCCGTAGTGTGGCATCACTTGCTACTTTTTTGCCCTGTGCCGTCAGGTTGGCTTGATCCTTTTGAAAGAAGTAACAGTAGGTTCGGAGAACTCCCGAGCTAACAACAAACATTCCCTTGCCCAGCGCTGCTTGTCAAGGAGAAAACCATTGTCGTGGCTGCTGAAACTGTGCTTCATTTTGGCAGGATTTGAACCTAAGTATTCTGAGGCTCTACATGTTCAAAAGCAAATCCCAGGCAAAATACATGATAGCGTTTGACATCTCAAAATATTTTAGTTACACCATGAAAATAAAATCATGTGGATCCGGGGTGGTGTCCTGGAGAAGGCATTGCAACCAGGGATTTGATGAGACGAAGTTTTGTCTGAACTAGAGTTCCTTAAGTCTCATTATTTGTAGAATAATTTCTATCCCTTTCCCTTCTTACAGGGCTGGGGGTAATCAAATGAGTAAGGTACATGACAACACAAAGGTAAAAAGTCAGATTCTTTTTTATGCCTGTCCCCTGCATCTATTTTAATTACATTCACTCTAGAGTTTTGATTGAAAAATGCTGGGTTTCCCTTGTTTTACTACTTACTTAATTTGAAATGCCGTCCTCAGTAATGGCACTCTACCTAGATGAGGGCTGTGAGGGGAGGTGCCTAAGGAAGTTTGTAAATAATGCTGAGGCGACACTGTTGTGATAATTATGGCTTTTTGAAGATGAGTTTTATAGCAAGCTCTCAATTTTCCTGTCACTTTTTTCCTAGGCTCTCCCACTTAAGCAATCACATTTGTTACATGGAGCTGTTCAGGAATCTAAATCCCGAGAGAGGCCGGCAGCTCCTGTGAATCCACTTTTCGTCTTGCATGGCTAATTTGGCAGACCCTGGAGATGACAGAGATTGCACTCCCGCCCACCGCCCCCCCTTCCCCACCCCTAGTAAGGACGTGAAACTTCTGACCTCAGGAAAAGGGGTAGCAAGCCTCCTCCATACTGCGGTTTCCAGCTGCAGTGAAGAGCCACCTGGCATCAGAGGGACCGTAAAAGCTAGTCTGGCCCCTCAGGGGCCAGGAGGGCCCCCAGTGACGATGCTCCTTGTGGGACCCACACCCCCTACTCTCCTTCCTCCCCTGTCCTTTGTCTATGCCTGGGAGGCTCTGCGTGCCAGTGGTGACTCTCCTGCAGATAAGGGTAGCGCCCCCGGGTCTTTGAAATAAACTCTAGCCTGCAGCCTCAGGTAAGTGGACGGGTCCAGGAGGACTTGCTGGGTATTTCACCATGTTCTCCTCCAGCTTCTGTGTTCTCCAGGTTTTAGTTTTCTTAGAGTCTTGACTGTCGGCTTCATTGTCTTCAGTTTCACTCACCAGCTCGATTAGAATCTAATTTCAGATAGAAGTCAGCCAGTAAATTTTGATGATAAATCTTTTGGAAGCTTTCAGAGTCAGAACTGGAAGAGACCTTGGAGGCCATCTCGCCCCAACTTCTCTCCTCACAGACGGGAACCCTGACACCTGGAGAAGCTGAGGGACCCGCCCAGGGTTTCACAGCTAGTTTTAGTGGCCGAGCCAGGACTGGGACCCAGGTCTCTTTAAATACCTAGATAAAGGGAAACAGCTAATGGCCATATTAAAGGATATAGAGTAATTAATGCTTAGCAGGTGCACTCTCTTTGTTTATCTGTTTAATTTTAAGGCTGTGATATTGCCAAAGTAATGAATTCACTTTTATAGTTGACTCTTGTTAAACCAGAATTCCCTTTTGAGTCCACCCTTGTAGAAAAGCTCTACAAAATGCATTGGTTTGCTTTTCTGAGTTAGTTACCAAAAAAATTGACTTTTTCTTAGATGTCAAGGAATCTTGCTGTACCTTAGAATTCCAAACACTGGTTAGAATTGTGTAAGATTATAATTTTAGAGCATGGACTTGACATTAATGCAAAACATTCCAGCAACTTCCTCTTCCCCTTGCCACCATTAGCTTATTTAAAATAAAATACTCTGGTTGATCGATTCTTCTCCATGGCCTTTAAAAGTTTTATTTCCTTTTTAATACTTTTGGAGATAGAGCTGATGAGTTATTTGAAGTCCAGGAAAACCATGTAACTTGCTGGTATTATACCAGATGCATTCTGATGTGGCATTGATCCCCCATATCCCCCACCGTTTTCACATTAGGTTGCACACAGACACAGGAAGGTACAAGCTTGGCAGTAAGATTTTGCTTGGCGTGTTTACTTTCTCCCCTTGTTAAAGTGGCTATGATTCAGCACTGGTTTCTTTTCTCCCTGACGTACTGGTGAGAGGGCAGAGATGTGAAATCCCAAGACACCATTACAAGTATGGCCATCAGTTTAGAATATCCTGCATGTGTAGAAAACCTTTCCCGCTATCTTCCGATAACCCCAGTTAAAATGATACCACATTCCAGAAGATGACTGACAGAGTCAGCTCTCTTTGGTTCCCTCAGTTGAGAATAAGAGAGAAATGAATCATAGAAAACCTCTGAGAGGATGGTTCCCTATGGAATTCTGAACAGGCTGCTTGAAACACGGAGGATGTGGATGTCACCTGCCATTGCGGTGTATGCGTGTGTCTTCAGATTGTTTTGCATTCCTAAAACTGGGAGTTTTCTTTTTTCCCCGGTATACATACTTGTGTGACTTATGTCTCAGGTAGCTGTGACATTGTAGTCTGTATAATGGATGGACACCTCAGTGGGCTCGTTGGTTCTGTTGGCCCATAGGGAAAGGGTCTGGCTTGAGGTAGGTTTACCTGTGATGGCAGATGGAACTGGAAGCCTCCACTTGGTATCTCTTGGCTGAGGAATAGAGGTAATAATTTGGGAAGAGAGAAAACCCCCCTCATTAACAGTATAGTGAAAGCCTAGGAAAGAAAAAAAATACTGCAAACATCACTTTATCAGGAGAAGGCAGTGAGGAGTGGCAGACAGAAAGTGGGGCTTGGACTTACCGTATCAGGTTTAAGTTCTGCCTGGCCCCAGATGTGGGTCCTGGGCAAGTCATGCAGCCCTGAGCCTCTGTTTCTTCAGTGGGAACCTGGGGTGCTGAGCTGGTAGAATGGGCAGAGTGACAATAGTGGTGTCTGCCTGACTCTGCTGGGCTGAATAATGGCCCCCAGAGTCCACACCCTAATCCCCAGAACCTGTGAATATGTTCCCTTAAACTAGTAACTTTCAGGTGTGGTTAAGTTAAGGGTCTTGAAATGGGGGCTGGTCCTGGATTAGCCAGGTGGGCCCCCAGTGTCATCATAAGGGTCCTTACAAGGGAGAGGGAGGCAGGAGAGTCGAAGGCAATTGTGACAGTGGAAGCAAGAGGCTGGAGCTATGTGAGGAAAGGGGTCACAAGCCAGGGGATGCAGGAAGCCTCTAGAAACTGGAAAAGATGAGGAAACAGATCCCTCCTCCTCCCCGCCCCCCCCCCTCCACCAGCACCTTGACTTGACCCCAGGGAGACTAAACTGACTCTGGGCTCCTGGCCTGCAGAGCTGTACACTAATAAATTCCTGTTAGAAGAGCAACAGGAAACTAATACACTTACCACAGAGTTTTTGTAATGGTTAAATGTGACATTGTATCTTACGTATTTTATAAATCTCGGCATGCCATGTAGATAATGTTGCTTTTTAAATGGATTTTTATATTCATATAGATTTCCAAGTTAAAGTGGTCAGCCTATGTCAGGAAGACCAGAACAATCACAAGGACTTCACAGAAGATGGTGTCTTAAAATGTAAACCCATGTTGTTGAACAACTCCTCATTGCAAAATTGTTCCTGAAGGCTAGCACCTGTGAGTCACTCTCTAGGTGAGCAGGCAGGTGTGTACCTGGAGAGCTTTTAAAAGTCCCCTGTCCAGGCTACACCCCAGGATAATTAAATCAGAACTTCTGGCCGTGAAAGCCAAGGTTGGTGGTTTTTAAAAGCTCTCCAGGTGACTGCAGCACACAGCCAAGGCTGAGAATCACTGTAGGTGTTGTGTCTGCTAAGCAGCCTTATAAACCAATTCTCTCTGAAGGGTCTGATGAGCTAGGTTTTCTTTTGCATTCTTGGGGAGTAGCTCTAATAAGGACTTTTTTTTCCACTTTTTTTTTTTGTTTAAAGAGAAGTTTTAGGCTGACAGAAAAATCATGTGAAAAATACAGAGTTCCTATGTAGCACCCTATTTGTGTCTTTCAGTGACATACACAGAGCAGTTTATGAGCTATGGTGTATTTCTGGCAAGAAATACGAAAGAATTAGTTGGCCAGCACTACTGCCAACTAGTGTGTCTTGACAAATACAACCCAAATGAGCAAACCCTTTTCTCCTTTTATTGCCCAAAGGTTTTAAAATGCATTAGTGGAGGGGGAGAAACGGAAGATGTCAAGGCTTTCTCCTCAAAATAGGGGAGCCCCTTGAGAACTGATAATTACTGTTTTTGCTTATATAATATGTCCTTAAGTCTCCCAATTTGGAGGAGAAAATAATCATTTTGAAATTTCTTCCTTGGGAACCGCTGTTGCTAGAAGCTGTGATCTTTGAAAACTGCCATCCATGCCTTCCTTGTGTGTCTGTGGCCAGCCCCAGGAGCTTTGAGCTGCGATGGTGTACCGCCCAGGGCCAGCTCAGGGCTGCCTGTCACTGAGAGGGCCCTGGAGCTTTGATGGCAGGTGATATTATCTGTCTTATGTATGTTACAGGGAAGTATCACAGATAAAATTATTTCTATAAATCACAAGGTGCCATGCAGATGTTGTTACTGCATTTTCGGTGGGAATTCTGGATTGAGGTTGGAAAGTCAATAGAATAAGCTTATTCATGTATAAGTATAGATGGGGGTCTTTATTTTCTAGGTTGCTAAGGTAATGACCAAGTAGAGGTACTGGTTCTAGCACCATGTGACTTCTTGCTTGGCATTTGACCAGTTGGGTTTGGTTTTCTTATCTATAAAATGGAAACATTGATACTTGGCTTTTCCAAGGTCACCCTGGGTAAATTTGGGTGTTCAGTCAGTGGAAGGCTACTAGGGTGCAGATTTAGATTGTATTGTCTGGGCTCAAATCTTGGCTTTAAAACTTACCATCTGGGGGACACGTGGCAAGTTATTTAACTCATCTGTGCCTCAGTTTCCTCATCTGTAAAATGGGCAGATAAAATGCCTTTCCACAGGATTCTTGCAAGGATTAGGTAGGGTATGTAGAAAGCTTGGTGTAGTCTTGGTCGTTCCATCCTAGCCTCACTCTCCCACTTCTTCCTATCTTAAGCTGGGACAGCTCAGCAGCTTGGCTGGGAAGTGTCTTCTCCTTTACTCCCTCCGTCCCTTCAACAAATATTTGTTGAGCACCTACTACTCATAGGAGCTAAGCTGTGAGTACTGTGCTTATGCAAAGTACATTTGCTTGTCAAGAATTTTAATGGTTTAAAAGTTTGATATAAAATAATTGGTGCAAAGTGGTTGGGGAGGGATTGGGCGAGGAAAGCATCTCTGTTTCTGATGGGTCAGAAATGTAAGACCAAGATTTCTTAAGTGGTTTATTTGGAGTAACTAGATTAAGATCATAAGCTGTTTCTTATCATTGTGGCTCTCCATAGATGGTGACAGTGACAAAGTAGGGAAAAGTCCTTGGCATGCTGCTGATGTGCCCAGGGCTTCCCAGGAGAGTGGACGAGGTCCACGGATCTGATTGGCACTACAGTTGACCCAGGATCGGAGCACACGTTCATGGAGTCCTCCATAGCTGTTGGGCATGCATGGCCCTGCCCAGATGGGCCTTCCAGAGTCTCCAGAGACCTGACAGCCTAAGAGTGAGGCGTGTGGTCTTAGCTTGCCAGAGCTGCTGTGACAGAAACCACAGACTGCTTTGGGCTTAACAGTAGGAATTTATTGGCTAATGGTTTTGAAGCTAAAAGAAAAGACATGGGCAAGGCTTGCTTTCTCCAGGAGCCCATGGCATTGTGCTGCTGGCTGCCGGCAGTCCTTGGGGTTCCTTGGGGTTCCTTGGCTGCATCACCGCCTCCCATCCATTGGCCATGTCCTCTCCTCTCTGTCTCTCCAGTAATGAGTTAGACCCACCCATATGCAGTCAGACCATACCTTAACTGAAAATAACCCATTCAAGAGGTCTTGTTTACAACGGGTTCACACCACAGGAACGTGGATTGAGATTAAGAACATGTCTAAATTGGATACATAATTCAGGCTACCACAAACATTCAGGGCCAGTGCTGGGCGGGGGAACCTCAGGAAGTTTTCACCAGGTTCCTGAGTTCAACGAAGCACTTAGGGGTAAACCATAGAATTGTCTATTTTTTAATCTTCCTGTTTCAGGGTCACATCCAGCAACAGATTGACCTTACTGTCATGAATTTATACCTTTTTCATTGAAAATGATCTAAACTGAAATCCCCTTTTGCCAAGATTCCCTGGGCACAAATTTCATGTATTCCAGTCAAGTATATGTAGCTTAGGTCTGCCTTCCTGTAACTTGGGGTTTTATTAGCAATTAGAACTATGAATCCATTTTTTTGTTTTGTTTTGTTTTTAGTGATCATAATAGCTACTTGCATTATTTTAAACTATTTTTCAAGACTGAAAGACATTTTGTTCTTTCACCAATTTCACTAAAAACTGCATATGAAAAATGACAATGACGATCATGATGATGATAATAACAGCAGTCTGCTTTTGGGTGGTTATTTTATGCCAGAAAATATGCTAAGGGCTTTGCGTGCATATTCTCACTTTATCACCAGTAACTGTATGTGGCAGTGCTTTTTGAGCTTTCACATTTTACAGACAGAGGGCCTCTAAGGCACAGAAAGGTTAAATAACTTGCCCAAGTTCACGTAACTCGTCAGTAGATGGTTGACTGTTTGATTCCAGATGGATCTGAATCATAAGCATTTTCAGAAATACTGTGTGTTGCCTCAGGCAAAATCCACAGAAGGGTGGGAGAGAAGAGCCTCCGAAAGAGACAGAGGAGGAATGTATTAACGATGTCACCCCAACATGTCCCTGACAAGGGTTCCATCAAGCCCAAACCCCTGGTCCTGTGAATGCCTTTATTTTGCAATAGGATCTTTGAAGATGTGATTACTTAAGATGAGGCCTCTGGATGAGAATGGGCCCTAATCCAATAGGACTGGTGTCCTTATAAGAAGGGGAGAATTGGACACAGCCAGTCCCAGGCAAGAAGACAACTGAGGCAGTTCCGAAGAATTGCTGGCAAAACAGCAAAAGCTGGCAAGAGGCAAGGAAGGTCTCTCCCCGGCAGATTTCAGACTCCTGGTCTCCAGAGCCGTGAGACAAACGCCTGCTGTTTTAAGCCATCCAGTTTGTGGTGCTTGTTATGGCAGCCCAGGAAACTAAGACAGGCTCTGACAGGTTTGGATGAGGAGGCGCCATATTTGATTTAGAGAAAGGAACACAGAGCTGCGGGGAAATTGAGATTTGCCTCAGTTTACAAAGTAAATTGTTGATAAAACTTGGTCCAGAAGCCAGGTGCTCCTCAAGCTCTTTCACTGAGGACTCAATGCACACAATACATACTTCCATAGTAATTGATGAAGGAGAGATCCATTTTGTTTTGGGTAATCTGAAAGCATAGATTTAAAACTTTTTCATTTGGGTTAAATTCTAAAACTTCCTTTTACATGTTTTGGGAAGCTGCACAGGCATTGGCATTAGCTCTGTGGTAACCTTGGGCAAGTTGCTTCCACTCTGTTGGGAGGAATGGTGCTGGTGGCACCTAGAACTTTCTAGATATCAGTTCAGTGACTGGTCACATATGCATTTGCAATAACTTTAGAAAAGGGAGCCAAGTCCTAAAAACTATAATTGTAGGTCTAGGGGAGTATCCTCGGGGTGAACTGCAAGGTAGCAAAAGTAGAGATTTTCTAAAAAGGATATAACATAGCAACAGTACCTCAGGCTTTCGCAAGTGTTAGGTCCTGGGCAACCATTTGGACAAGGGTCTCAGTGCTAGGGTAATGAGCCCTTAACCCCCCTGGGACAGGACTCACCTGATAGATAGTGCATCCATCTCCCTTCAGTGGGGGGAGGTAACCACAGCATTGGTCGACCCAGACTTGACTCCCACGTCCCAGTGGGCTCACAGTGAGGGGAAGGAAAGCCAACTGCCCCCTCCAAGCTTCCCTTCATGCTCTCCCTGATTTGGTTAAGCTTCCAGATCTCCACTGACCAACAGAGGGTGCAGGGTCATCTCTATTCACCTCCACATCCATTCCCCAGCCTTCTCCAGCCTCAGCTGGCTCCTGTGCCCTCTGGCTCCAGGTTGGGTTTGGCCACTGGCAGGAGGCGATTGATGGACAAGAAACAGAGAGGTCAGAGTATTCCCCTCCTCAGTCCCTGCCCCTGCCCTTTCCCTGCCAGCTGTATTTTCCCTCCTGTGCACTGTGGGACAGGCCCTCTTCCAAGGCATAAGCTTTTACTGGTTCGGGTGACAGCTCCTGCCTTGCCCCGCTCAGCCCTGCACTGGGGAAGGGTCTTCCCTTAACCCTGCACAGAGCTGCCCTCAGCCCCTACCGTAGCCGCTCCTCAGATACCCCGTGTGGGTGCAACTGCTTCCAGTGAGGCCCTGTACGGACCAGGTCGCCGTGTATCCAAATGGGAAGCACTTGGTTTCCGCTTGCTATTGTTACTGACTTCCCAGCTTTTATTTGGGGGAAGGTGATGGTAGAGGAGGGATTTTGAAGTTTTTCATTCTGGCCGAATTGTGATCAATGTTATAGCTTCTCTTTGGATATGGAATTTTTAATGCAGTGCGGTTATTAGTGGTCAGAAAAATTGTGGAAGCACTGATATCTCTTGCAAAAATATTGAGAAGCGTACAAAACTTCAGCTGGTGCAGGAGAGCAGAGAGCGAGCCCTGGAGAATAGGTTACTAAGAGTCCCTTACCCCTGATTTTTTATTTTTTTTTTAAGATTTATTTTATTTATTTATTTATTCCCCCTCGCTGCTCGTGCTGGCTGTGTCCATTTGCTGTGCATTCTTCTATGTCTGCTTGTCTTGCTTTGCTGAGTCATCTTGCGGCACCAGCCCACCGCACTGAGCAGGCCGGCTTGCCTTCACCAGGAGGCCTGGGGAATCGAACCCGGGCCTCCCGTATGGTGAACGGGAGCCCAACCGCCTGAGCCCCAGCCGCTTGCCTGCCCCTGGTTTTTAAATCAGGTGCCTGCTGTGTGCCAGCTCTCATTGCCGGGGAATCAGCACTGAGTAAAGCACACGTGAAGCTTATGTTCTGGGGAAGGGGGAAGCAACTGTAAGCAAAGTAAACTGGGTAAATCATGCGGGGCGTCGGCCGGATCAGCGAAGCCGGGGGTGGCGGGGACGCGCTGCGGGGTTTAAAAGGCTGTCAGCGGAGGCCCTCTCGAGAAAGTGGCGTTCAGGCACAGACTTGGAGGTCAAGAAAGACTCATAAGCGCCTGAGCGAAGAAAGCCTACTGGGCAGAATCAGTGAGTACACGGGGTGTGCCTGCGAGGGGGAAAGCAGGAGGCCACAGAGGCCCGGGCTGGGTGGGGCGGGTCTCTACCGCCCTGGGAATTCTTGGGAAAGGAGCAGCTGCCGCTGGGCTTGAGAGGGCCAGCGTGCTCTGACTTTCATCCTAGATGGTGGGGAACTGAGGCGGCGAGCAGGGCGCAGGCCCTGGGGGTCTGGAGGCTGCCCTGTCCCGGTGAGAAGGGTCAGCTCGGGCGCGTGCAGGGGAGTGGTGAGAACTGGTCGGATTCCAGGCGGTTTGGAGGTGGGGCCAGAGAGATGGGGTGATAGGTGGGCCAGAAAGAGGAGGCACGACGATTCCAGGGCTTCGGCCTGAGTGACAGGCAGGATGGGGATGCCCTCACCTGAGGGGAGGAGCAGGTTTGGGGGTGGGTTTGGGGAGAACAAGAACCCTGCTTTGGACACGTCCACTGTCAATGTTCAGTGGTGGCTTGAGGTTTCACATGATGTCACCCTTGGTGGCTTGCCTTCTCCGAGGTGTGTTTTAAGAAATGTTTTCGCGTTGGTTGTTGCAGTGATTTTGAGAGTGAGCCTCAAGGCAGAACATGCAGTGCCTATGCTTTCCAGTGAATCAAAACCTCCTTTGGATAGTTAACAGGTTCAGAGACACTTTTGGAAATTTTTCCTGAGCCAAGAGACTTTTGCCACTGTTTTACCAGCTCTGAATAATTATCCCAAACTATTTTTTAGAAGGGAGCTGTTTGGTATGGCATGATGGGGAGAAGGTTTCAAATCAGCTGCAAACTCAGGCCCTGTGCAAATGGAAATATCATTTAGCAAAGACCTGATTTGCTTGTGTATTTAAAATTTTGCTGCCCTTTTAGATGTGTTTTTGCCCTTAAACTTTGTTCTGGTACCTTTCTCTTGTGCTTGTCGCTCCACTTTTTTTTTTCCCTGGAAGTTCTGTTTTCTTGCTGGCCAGGTCGCAGGTGCTCCCAGTAGTGAAATTAAACCATAAATGATGGGCAGGGGCACAAACAGCGATATTGAGCAGCTGGATATGCCAGGCTGGAGATTTCACTAGTTAGCCCACATAATCTTCAAAACAATATTTGAGGTATGTATGCTTGTCCTGCTTTAAAAATCTTGCCTAAGGGCGTATAGCTAATTAATGACTAGAGTCGTGATTCAGTTCCAGGCTAATGAGTTTCCAGGTCCAGCAGAGTTCTCTCTACAGGCAGTTGAGTGCTTCCTGAAGTGCAGGCATCACTTTCTCTGGTTTTCTTACTGCTGGCTGAAAGAGAAGTATTAATGGTTCCCGGCCATTAATGAAGTGTAGAAACACTTTCATAAGTGTTTCTACACGTTTACGGGAATGTAAGGACCACCCTTTGTGGTGGTTGCTGTGTGCTGAGGCTGCAGCAAGGACTTGTGGGCTTATTACTTTCCAGCAAACATTAAATAAGCAATTACGAGGGTGGGGGGGGGAGTGAGGAAAAGGAAAGGCTGGGTACCCTGCCAGCAACTATGGACAACTTTAGGGCCACCTCACCTCTGAGCCAAAGATTTGCCAGGCCCAGGGAGGGAAGGTAGCTCTTGTTTGCAGAAAGAAACAGCCGGGGTAGAGACGAGACTGAATTATTTAAGATTGCACAGGTAGTGGGTAGAAGAGGAGACATGGGCCTCAGACACAAGGGGTCCCCAGTTTGTTTGTAAATGACTGTTGTGCCTTGTCTTTGACCTTTTATTTCACGATACCATAGTGGCTCTCCAAGATGGCTTGTTGGGATTGTGTGTGAGAGGGGGAGAGAGGGAACCAAGAGCAAGGAACAGCGTGGTTGGATTAAAAATGTGTGCATTGGCCAAGGTTTCGAGTTTGCTTATGGTCAGGTTCATCAAATGAAGCGATTACCAAGAGCAGCGCCTTCAGCTGCCCCTGCTATGGGAAATGTGCCTGAGGAGCAGGATGTGAGCATTCCAGGGGAAGAAGCCTGACCCTTCCTTTGCTGGAAGATTGACTTCATGTTAAACTCTGACACAGCCTTGTGTCTTAAGGTACGATTAAACCTAAGGTGGGAATGAATGTATTTACCCATTTAAAATGAAATGATATAAAAGCTCTTAAAACCTGCTTTTTGACTCTAAACCTCAAACTTCAGCAACTACCTAAAAGAAAGGGTGATATTTTCTAGCACAGAATCTTCCAGATGGCCACGTTGTTTCGAGTGGGGCCCTGACTGGTGAGTACCGTGTGCCCAGCTGGGTGGGTCAGCGTGAGGGGCTGGCTGGAGGTCTGGCACTCCGTGCTGTCCTCGTCGTTTAACAAGGTTTTATCTGAGACCTCTAGCCTTTCCCTTCTTAAACACCAGAGCCCAAATAGTCTCCTCTCTGTGAGGACAAAAACTGCCCTACCCTAGCCTCCCTACAACTATAAAACTCCTACAATGTCACCAACATTTTTCAGCCCTCATGTCCGCTCTGGCCCTCGGGAGGGACAGAGGGAATAAAGCGAATTAAACGGGCTCTTTGTTGCTTGCTCTACATAAATTGCTAATGGCTAGGGTGAGTAGGTGAATAAATGCCTTTTTGCAAGGCCATAGTGAATATTTAAAGGTCATCAGAGTCTTTAAAGCTAAGTTAAAACGCATTTTGCACATTCCCTTGAGAAATCAAGTTTCATTGCATCTTATTATCCTTGTTGGAGATACAAGTTTTAAGCACATACTACCTGCAGCCCCAAGTGACTGTTGCTTTTATTCTTTTGTAACTCCCAGAATTATTGGATAGACATATGGTGAATAATTTGACCTGTTTGTGCTAATGATTTAGAAAAGGAAGTGTACCTTTTAGATCAAAAATGGTACTATGAATCTGCTACAGTCCCGAACGTGTTTCTCTCACATACAACAAGAACAAACACACAAAAGTCACTAGCTAGGGTGGTATATTCCGTGGGATGGGGATGATAAATGGTTTCCCTTTGCCCAGGTACAGGATGGAGGTAGGGTACGCTTTTTATGATTTCTCAGTGTTCTTCTATTCATAACTCTTCTCAGGCTAGTTGTGTGAGGTTTTGTAAACATGTCTTAATTAGCTGAGCTGCTATCACAAGTATCACAAACTGGTTTTGGCTTAATGGGAATCTACTGGCTTACGATTTTGAGGCTAAAAGAAGTCCAAAAGGAAGATACTGGCAAGGCTTGCTTTCCCCCAGAGTCTGTGGCATCTGGGGGTGCTGGCTGCTGACAATCCTTTGGGTTCCTTGGCTTGTATCTCTGCCTCCTGACACATGACAGAATCCTCTCCTTTTGTCTGTTCATCGATTTCTGCTGACTTCCAGCTTTATCCTGTGTGGCTTTCTGCATCCCTGCCTTCTGGTTTCTTCTCTTTATAAGGCCTTCAGCAAGATGGATTAAGACCCAGCCTCATTCAGCTGGGCCACATTTTAACTGAAAACGTGTTCAAGAGGTCCTCCTTACAGTGGGTTCACACTCACAGGACTATGGAATAAGATTGGCGTGTGTGCTGGGGCCCATGATTCAACCTGCTAGAGAAGTTTGTCATGGATTTGACATGTGGCTTCATACAAAATGATACGCATCACTTGTGCTCTGTAGAGTCTTAAACTTTGCTTTTCTCGATACCTAGGTTGTACAGGTTTTTAACCAACAGCAGACCATCCTGAAGAAAATTGATATCTAATTTGGTGATGCCTGACTTGAGAAACTGGGCATGACCAGAAAAGTGCCATCAAGCTAAATCACTTCTAGCAAGAGGTGGCTTTTCCATTACCCTGTGTGTGGCATTTAAAAGAAAATAGATTTCCTAATCACTCAGAAAAGTTGCCAAGGTGCTCCGTCCCACAGAGCAAGTAGATAGGCACTTGGCCAGTTCCGAAGTTTAAAATGCTGGACACTTGGGAGGAAGAATCCTTTAAACCACTTCCCTCCTGTGGAGCCAGGTGGCCGTGGTTGGACGGGGTTGCCCAGACCAGTCGTGAAATAGGAAGTGGCTTGAAGTCCATCCAGGAAAGCACTTGATAGTCAAGTGCCATGTAGGAAGGGACCGGCCACAGATAAGCTTCGTGCGGGTCTTAATTTTTGTGGAAACAAGTCTCCGGGGAAACAGAATCATTGTGACTCTTGGCCTGAGGGAATTGTGAAAGAAATGATAGCTGGCCTCCACAGGAGAAACTGACTCCTTGGAAGTCGAAAGAATGTGTTCTGTTTTTATGTCTGGTACGTGGTCAGCTGTCAATTAATAGAACTGTGCTGTGAGTTAGAAAACTAGGCCACAAAGGGTCTTTCAGGAAATGTTTATAACGTAGAATTATTCTGACCCTCATTGTGTTGACTGCAAAATGGAACAAAGGCTTGTTCATGACAAGTTCAGTGGGAAAAAATGTAATAAGGGGAATTGCTGGGTAAGTAAATGACAAAGTGAATACGATAAACCAGTGGTAAAAATAAATTTGAATCCTTCAAAATCAGGACTGGGTTTAGTTTTGTGATTTGCTCTTACATTCCCTGTGTGAGCTTTAAAATGATGCCTTCTAATACAGCCCCCAGGCCAAAGCCAGCCCAGCATCCTGTTTTTGTAAAGAAAGTTTTATTGGAACATAGCCGTGCCCATTTGTTTACATATTGTCCTTGGCTGCTTTCTGCTACAATGGCAGAGTTGAGTTGTTATAACAGGTACTGTATGTCCAACAAAGCCTAAAATACTTGTCTGTTTCTTTACAGAAAAAGTAAATTGACCCCTCTTCTAGAACCTTGCCACTCAAAGCAGCATTGCTTTTACTAAGGCACTAGTTAGAAATGCAGAATATTAAGCTCTGCCCCAGCTATACTGAGTTAGAATCTGCATTTTCAGAAGATCCCCAGATGATTGAAGGGCACATGAGAAGCACTGACCTAGGATGGGTTCTTAACTGGAGTTTCATAGGGAGGCTCCAGAGATCGAACTCCATGAAATTATTTGCAAAATTCTGTTTGTGTACCTACTATGTACATTTTTCTGGGTAAAGGGTTGGTGCCCCTTGTCACTTTCTCAGAATTTTTTGTAACCCCCGAAAGTTAAGACTCACTAGACCTGAAAAGGGAAGCTTGATTGAGAATGGAACATGTTGGAAATGAAGGTCACTGAGATCTCATGATGCTGTACCAAAAAAAAAAAAAGTCCAAGCTGCTGCCCACTTATTTATTTTTAAAGAATATAGGATTTGCAGCCCAACACAGCTGTTGGAATATGACATTTTGTAACTATTATTAATGGATAAAGGACTATTTCATGGATATTGGCTCCTTGAGCCTTAATGGCTAGTGTCACATCACAGTGCAGTCTGGAGATATTTATTACATGCCTCTCCCACCATGGAAAAATGAAAGCGCTAAGGTCCAAAATTACAGCCCCTTGTATTGACTTTTTTTATGGGCTTGCACTAGAAATCACTGCTAGTTAGCCTGACAACGTTATTAAACATCCATCATCTAGGAAGTCCCATAGGAATTTCCAAAAAGCAGAAGGTAGAATCTGAAATGGGCTGAGCCGCCTTCTGATCACTCACCCCATGAATGACATTCCATGTGCATGGCTTTCGTGTACCCTGTTGGCCTTTCTCATGCCATCCCTATCCCCTGGAGTAGGTAGGAGGGATCAGAAGCTTGAGGAGATTGGTGTGTGCTTTCTGTGTTATGTAGGTGGACAGATGACTCTGGGGGTGGAAGCTGGGCAGAATATTAAAGGGAATCATAGCAGTGCCTTTAGAAAACTATGGTTTCAGAGGTAGAGAAAGGAAACGAGCTCAGAAATGCATGACTAGCTGAGGAGTGACCTTGGAACCAAAGTATTACTCCCCACAAACCCAAAAAGGTACACATCGCTTTGTTATACTGCCTAAAACTTTATAACCCATTAGAGCTTATTGTAGGGTAAAATTGACTATCATTCTTAAAAACGTAAATACTTTTTGGTGCTTTTCTCAATGGGACAGTTATCCCCTGGGACACACAGGGACCCAGGCACTACGCCTGCCCTATTCTGGGTTCTGGGAGCTGGCATGGAACCATGCGAGGGGCAGGGCTGGAACCAGCGATTCTGGAAGCCCATGCCCAAAGCCAGAATTTAGAAGCAAACACACAGTTCAGACACAGTAGTACGGCGAGGGGGGAGACAACCAGATGTTACCAGGAGCCCCCAGACCCCAGCATGTGGCTTTGGAAGAGGAGGAGGAGGAGCTTGGAGAGAGGACACACTCACCCCTTTGTGGCCATAGCTCTTCGGGGCCGTGGAGTTAGGAAGAAAAGAAAGACCAGCCAAATTGCAGGATCTCAGATTTTACTGATGTTGAGGCTTGCTTGCTCCACGGGAGCAAGGCTTTGCACGTCTCCACCGTGGCTCATAGGTTACATACATTTCCTGCCTCTGTCCACTGATACCCAGGGGCATTGAGCTTGCTGTTAGCCAGATATTGGTTTCTAAATGCTATTCTTCATGGAAAGGAACCAGGGCTGACTCCTGGCTGGTGGCGGGGAAAGTACAAGCAGAGAAGGATGGGGACGTGGCAAAAGGACATAGCAGCTAGCTCGAAGTTGCTACTACTGTCCAAACGTGGGACATTTTCAGCATCAGAATAAATGTAGTATTAACAGACTATAACTGAGTAATATAAAATCTAGAGTCAATATAAATAAGGAAAAGGAAACATTGTCTTCAATAGAATGCCAATTGGTAAATGTCGAAGAAAGGATGGAATTGAAAATCATTTGGCAATCATCCTGGTTTTAATTCATTCAGGTAAGACGTTTTTAAAGCATGCTAAAATTAGTGGGTAAAAATTTGGTGAGGACAGGATATTTCCATAACCTCAGGGTATCTCTCCACAAAATATTAGATACAAATGGGGGCAGGGAGGAGGAGAATGGTGGTAAGTCACCGACAGTGGAGAAACCCTGGAGACACGCGTGATCCAAGTTAACTGGGAACTGTTCCAGACTGAAGAAGACTAAAGAAATACAAGTAAATCAACATGTAACCCCGGATTCCCTCCCTTTGCATTATTAGGACATTTAGTGAAATTTGAATGGAGCCTAGTAGTATACGCATGTTAATCTCCTGATTTTGATGGTTTTATAGTTATGTAGGAAAGCATCTTACTTGTAGGAAAGTCACAGAAATATACTGGAATAATGAGACATTTGATCTGCAACTTACTATCAGATGGTTCAGGGGGAAAAGTTATTTGTTTTTTGTTTTTGCAACAAAGTGGGAGCCTGTGGTGTGGCTGTTGAGGTTGTAGAGGATGATGGTAAAGGTCACCTGGGATTGCATAAGTGAGGAAGGCAAGGCTGAATTGGCCGCTTATGTTGACTTTAGCAGAGAAGCAAGTTCCAGTTGGAGGATGAGGGAACAGATGGGAAGTAGCTTTAGTATGAAGGAGCGTCAGCCTAAAAAAAGTCAGGTCAAAGGTTCCCCAGGAGGGAGTCTTGAGACAGGACGAGTTAAGGGGGCAGTGGGTATGAGTGTGGAGGTGAACGCAGGGGCCTCGAGGGAGGGTTTGGGGGGCAGACGTGCAGAGACCTCCACGCTGTCCTTTATTGGCACCACAGGGCCACCCTGATAACTGACCGCTCTTCTGTCTCACCCCGGCCGTGAGCGTTAGTGCAGCAGGGGACGATCTGAGGCCATCTCTAGATGCACTCAGGCATGCCTAGGCCAAGGTGGGGTCTCCAGGGATGTCAGGATTACAAGGGTTTGTTCTAGAAAGGGAGGTTGGCTTAAGCTCACCCTGAGGCATATTTCATTAATCTTGGTTCTCTGAGATTTGTTTCTGCTAATGCTAATGAAAAGCTGACTGGCTCCAAGTACAGGCCCAAATGTGAGGATTTAAGTATTAGTCTGAGCCTCAGAGTTCTGGGATGGCTGCTCTGGCCCTTTGAACATGCCAAAGCCCGTGAAAAGCCAGAAGAGTCTGACGTTGAATAGACAAAATCATTTGTGTTTCCTATTTCCTATGAATTTAATCCACTGAAGGTATGTGCTTCGATGCTGGGGTTTAAAAGATAGAGAACATGTATTTCCTGCTGTAGAGGAGCCAAATTCTGGTGAGAATTGTGAGCGGACAAATAATTACATTGCAGCGTGGGAAGCTGTTTAATGGGGGCTGATCTCGGCCTGAGGAATTAGAGGAGCCTCGAAGGGGTGGGGAGGGAAGCCTGCAAGGCAGCAGGAACAGAGTGGGCAGCCAGGACTTGGGTGGTGTCCTGGAGCCTAGGGGAGGGGCCGGGGTAGAAGAGGGGGCCTGGCTGATGGTCAGAGCCCAGTGGACCCCCGAGTGCCTTCCTGCGGTGCCCGGAGGACAGACTGCATTTGGGTGCTGTGAGCCGAGAACTCTGCTGGACACTCTGCCTGTGCAAAACAGAAATTGAATCGTGGCAAGCATAAAGAAAGGGTCAGGTGGCTTTATTTTGGTAGCTGCTTATGTGTGTTGTCTAAAGGGTGATCAGTCTTTAATGTGAGGGGCCTCCTAATGCTGTATTGAGGCTTTGTCCTGCATTAACTGTTAGAAGTCAAAAGAATAACTAGGCAGGAGGGATGGACACCCAGGAGAAGTATTTTGCTCTGTGGGGGTTCACATGTATCTGTAATCAATTTGTTTTTCTAACTTTTTATTTTGAAGAACTTCAAATCTGCAGAAGCATGAGGAGAAAGGTAGAAAGTCACCAGTCTTGGCATTTGGCGCCTGGGACGGCATCTTCCCACTTTGCCCCTGAGTACTTCCGGCACATGCCTCCTGAGAACAAAGGCATTCTCCTACAGAATCACAGCGCCATTGTCACGCCCCGGGAATTCACCCTTAGCTAATGGTGTTGCTGTTTGCCCTCAGTCCTGGAACCCGTCCTGGTCCGTGTGTTGTATTTGGTTACGAAGTCTCCTTAGTCTCTTACAGTCTAAAATGGCTGCTTTTTTGTGTCCTTTCTGTGCCACTGAGATTTTTGAGGAGTTCAGTCCTGCATGTCCCATCCCGTTTGCTCACAGTTAGAGTCCAGGTGAACGTTTTGTAAAAATCTCCCATAAGCCGTATTGTGGTCTTCCCATTGGGTCACACGAAGAGGCACGTGATGTCAGTTTGCTCCGTGATGGGGGTACCGAGTTTGATCTTGGCTAAGGGGTCTCTGCCAGGACTGTCCATTGTAAAGACAACTTTTCCTTTATCACTTACTGAGAGCCATCCATGGGGTGATGCCTTGAGGCAGCTGCCAACAGCCTGTCTGCCTGGGATGAGCATCTGTTAATGAGCTTTGCCTACATTGGAGAATGTAAAATGGTGATTTTTAAATAAATTGTTTTTCATTTATAAATGTCACTCTTCAGTTTAAAAAAAAA
>JAQZBX010019977.1:0-33379 GCA_029593785.1 Cabassous unicinctus
ACCAGGCCCTTGATAGTGAAGATTGTACTTATGAACTTTTTCTTGTGAGATTGAAGCTTAGCTTAGTATTATATATTGCCTATAAGTTATCACCTGAAAGCCTCCTTCTCACTCAAACGTGGCCTCTCTCTAAGCCAAACTCAGCATATAAATGCACTACCCCCCCCTCCAACCCCCACCTTGCCTCCAGTGTGGGACATGACTCCTGGGGATGAACCTCCCTGGCAGTAAGGAATTTTTACCAAGAGCCAACTAGCAATGCATCAGGGAAAAGACCTTGACCACTGTAACAAATGTACCACACTAATGAAAGATATTATTAATATGGGAAAGTGTGGGAGAAGAAGGGGGTGGGGCATATGGGAATCCCCTATATTTTTTATATAGCATTTATATAATCTAAAGCTTCTTTAAAAATAAAAAAAAAATTTAAATTAAAAAAAGAAAAGCTATGAAACATGAAACATATTTTCACATATCTAACCAAACTGATTTTCAAAATAAACACAACAAAGTCCTTTACCAACAGTGATTGTCTTTCCCACACTGTTAGTGTTTATCTAGCACAGATATATTGCAAAGATAACTAAGAATAAGTAAATACCTCAAAAATTAAAATAATGCATGTATTCCAACATATATACTCTTCTAAGTATTGTTCATTTATCTATTTATTTGTGAATCTCTTAAGTTTACATGCTAGAGTGACCTTATAAGTAAAATTGTTTGGTGGTTACCTTGAAAGTCAGAATCAATTGCATTATTTCCTTTACCATCCTTGAAGAGAGATTATGATGAGATCATTGACAAATTGGTAGGTTTTGATTAGGAGACTCATAAAAATATAATGATTCCAACTGTTTTTCTAAAGGAATGCTAATTGTGATTTCATGAAAAAGTTTTTATTATCCAAAAAATTCCTATACTAGCCAACTATTAAATGCACACACACACACTAAATATAGGGTGATTTCTTTCCTAGATGACAAAGAAATATTCCTTGGTTTATTGTTTATATGTGTGTTTTATTGCTGATTTTTAGATAGTCAAATCTTGAGGTAGATTATTATGGAATTATACTGTGATTAACAAAATATATATTCTATTACTCTGTGTGTGTGTGTGTTTAATTCCATTTTTTAATGCACACTAGGAGTTCAACTGATTTCTTTAAGGCATAAGCCTGGTTTGTTTGGATGATATATGCAATCAATATATAATGTATATGGAATCTAGTCCCACAGTTTTGTCCCTCAGTGCAATAATAAAACACAACTTTATTAATTCATTTATTCTCATTTCCTTGTGTAAACTATGTTAAATATTACCTTTCTAATCCATTTATATAAGGTTAAATAT
Organism: Cabassous unicinctus; assembly: GCA_029593785.1. NCBI lineage: Eukaryota > Metazoa > Chordata > Mammalia > Cingulata > Chlamyphoridae > Cabassous > Cabassous unicinctus. The sequence goes on from JAQZBX010019977.1 coordinate 1,360, forward strand.
GTTTAGGTGCCTAAGCACTTATTCTGTCAACTTTATTTTCTCTTTCTTTTATAACTTTCCTCTCCTAAATATGCATTATTGACCTCTGTTTCCATAACTTTTCTCAATATTCTCTGTAACTGTAATGCAACCTCTTCTTATTGCCTTTAATTTTTCACCTAATTCTATTACTATTTCAAAGGCCAACTAAAATCCAGGCTTCTTCATATATCTTGCACTGTCTTCCCAAGAACACATAAGTAAATCCATCCATAAATCTATAATTAAATATATTGTTTCTGCAACTTATTTGATAATTATCCAACTTCTTTTATTAAATTTTCTGGAAATTAGTTTAAGGAAATGTGCCCTTTTATATTTTGTGATGTGAATGGGGTCTCAAGATTTGATGCCAAGTAATGCACATGTATAAATTTGGGTGAAATCCAGTATATACTTAGAAAGTTATCACCAGCTCTTTTGAATGTTTAGGGTATTACTGAGCTTACTATTATTCAAAAGGAAAGTCCTATTAACTCCTGTCACTTGCCACAGAATCAGTACTCAGACTTAGATACTTTAGACTGAAAAATTACAAAATCACCACTTAACATAAGCAGCTTTGGAATGGGGCACCAAATCGCCAGGCTGAGAAAATTCTGTTGAAAGAGCTGTGAAAAAGTTCTGGAGGAATTATTTTACTCACTGCTACTGCTGCCTCTAAAGAAATGTCTGTATCTAAATTCTGCATTAGTCAGCCAAAGGGGTGCTGATGCAAAGTACCAGAAATCTGTTGTCATTTATAAAGGATATTTATTTGAGGTAGAAGCTTATATTCACAAGGCCATAAAGCATAAGTTCCTTCCCTCACCAAAGTCTATTGCCATGTGTTGGAGCAAGATGGCTGCTGGTATCTGCATTGGTTCAGCCTTCCTCTTCCTCCTAAGGCTAGATGGTCCCAGCTCCTTCCTTTCTCAGCTGTAGGTTACCATAAGCCTTGTCTCTCTCCCAGGGGTTTGTTTCTTTCTGGGTTCAGTTGTTTTGTTCTCTTCACAAGATCAGCTGTAGACTATCAGGCTTATTCTCTTCTCTCTTCCGGAGGCCTCTGCTATGTCTAATGGTGCCGTCTTTCTTTCCTCACATATCTGCTTCTCTGTGTATTTACTTTCCAGGGCTCCAACATAAAAAACTCTGCCTTCTGGTTTTCTCTGTGAGTCCCCACCTACCAAGGGGGTGGAGACTCAATATCCTACTGACATGGCGCAATCAAAGCCTTAATCATTATTTAATTAAGTAAAAATGAAACCTCTGAATTTAATACAATCTAATATACCCAGAGGAACAAACCAGTTTACAAACATAATCCAATATCTATTTTTGGAATTCATAAATAATACCAAGCTACTACAATCCATGAAGGGAAGATGCAGGATTGCTTATAAACCTCCTGCTTCTACCACATACACATATATTAGCTTCTTTATAAAAGAAGAACCTCATACTTTCACTTTGATATTAAGTCAAGTATATTTTATTTTATATTCACATTTTCAATGGTTATTTCCTAAATATTTTTTTTAACTTTCTGTCTACTCCCAATTGTATCATAGTCATTAGTTGTCCCAAGTCTGTCCGAGTCTTCATGTGTTGCAAAGGTCAACAGTCCTGTTTCACCATGACTTCTTCACTGGGACACTTTTTGTCTTTTACTATCCAAAAACATCAGTCAGCATCATTTTAATCTACTTCAAATATTCTAATGACACTGAATTCCAAAAGAGTATTGGTTAGTGCCTCAACCTCTTTTCTTCCAAGGAGGTCCTTGTCCCTGTGCTAATTTACCCACATTGAACTCTCCATGGAAAAGTGAATTGGGAGTGACTGTCATTGAAAGAATAAATAAAACAATTGGTTACTTACACACACAACACACACACACACCCTTCATATAAAACAATGTATATCTAGCTGTCTCACATTTACATAACTTAGAGGGACCTATAATTGATTCTTCTCCAAACAAAGAAACTAAATGTCTAGACGTTTAAATGAATATTGTGGATAAAATTTGTGGTAAACCTAAAAAGCAGAGCATTTTGCAATGAATAAATCAAACATAATACTTTAATTTTCCCCTCATCTAACTAAATCTTACTTTCTCAAATATGAAATCATATTTGGGAGAATGGACTTAATGTTCTAATATCAGCCACACCAATTTCAGATTAAATATTATTTTTTTGTTTATAGCTCCCACCTGTCTCTTAATTATGGTGATGGCAATAGACCCTTATTATTGAAAAGCCCTAGATAGTTTGAGGGGAGTAGGGCCATGTGGGTCATAAGTAAAAGGAACCTATGTGGTGAAAGGTATATTCTTCAATGCTCTATGATGTTTGAATTTTAGGGAATACACTGGTAGAAACTTCCTATAGTTTCTCATGCAGTTGTTCTGAGATCATTGTGCTGTCATCAACACATATGTACTGCTTTGCTTCGTATTATTTCTGAGCTATTTTTCTAGTTTGGTTTCTAGAGAAGAGAAACAAAGAAACAAAGTGAAAATCACAAAGGCAAAAAAAGTAATTTAATAGAATTTTCGCATAAACTTATAATTGCCAACACAATAAAGCTTGATAAAGAAACATTCTCTTGGGCACAAGCAACAATGCCCTTTGTTCTCAGCAGCATGTGAAAATTTTCTATTTATGGTACATTTGAATAAAATAAATTGTTTTCTTCCCAAAATTACACTTGGGACAGTAAGTTTTAAATCAAAAGTGCTTTACTTTTCTTTTTCCTTTGTTTTGTGATAGCAACTACCTCAGCAACTTCTAGATTAATTCATTTGTATGGTCACTGTCAACAAAACATGTGTGGTATATTTTGCTTAACTTAGCTTGGCACCTTTTTGTTATTATGGCAATTTGGTCCTTTTCGTTTCTCTTTATTTGCGGTAATCAGATAATTATGTCTTCCTGCCTTGGGTGTTAGGTTTTTCTAAGCAGTCTTATAAACAGGGTTTTGGTTCTATTAAGATACTTAGCCTCTTCACAGTTGAAACCCTTGCAGTAGTGGTTTACATGGCTCTTCCAACAAGGGATTAGACATCTTGGACTATGTCTTTGGTACTTGGGCATTAGCAACCTTTCTGAGACCATATGGTGCGGATGGCCAAGCCATTTCATCTGGTACTTTTCCAAGTTCAGTTCAAATTTAATATCAAATTATTCAAATTCAATTTATAGCAGGGAGTCAATCTGCTTCCTTTTTAGTAACAACTGTTGTGCAGATAAAGATAAATTTAGAAAAATGATTATTAGGTTGACTGAAAGATGCATATTTTTCCTTGCTCTAGTAGAAGTAATATATTGTTTCTGTTTTCTTACAGAAAGGTATTTTTGAATATCAGGATTTATTTTTCTTTTTAAGGAAAGAACATTCATTTTCACAAAATAAAATCAATAAGGTGTTGCATCAAAAGCAAAAATCAGATATTTATTAAGATATATGAAATAACACTTGATGAATCCATGGTAAATTCTGAGTTGTTTGAACAAAATCAGATATAGGAAAAATGCTTGAAAGATGAAATTCTGAGAGAAAACATGTAGGTTTCATTTAGAGTGTGATGAATTTAACCAAAAAATAATTGCCTACAAATAGGCTTACTTTTTATCCAAATATATGGATCTTTAATGGATTATTAATAAAACAATATATTTTTATGAATAGTTATTTTCATAAACATTTATAATGATTTGAAAATGTAATAAACATAGATTAAACATCTGTCATGTCCACAGCTTTCTGTTAAATTCTGGAAATAGAAAGATGACAAAATTTTTCATCTTCACAGAACTCACAGTCAAATGGAGAACACAGATGTATAAACAAATAATGATAATGCAATCCAATATACTGAGTATTATAATAGAGATATTAACAATATACTGTGGAAGTAAATAAAAATAGCCATTAGTTCTGTCTAAGAGAGTGAGGAAGGACCTGATGAAAGGGAAAATTTTGAGATGGTTGTTTTTCATTGATTACAAAATTCTAACTGCCTAAGACATTACATGGGAAGGAAAGGTATAAACAAAAGCATAAACCAATGACAATGTCTCGCACACAGGATAGCCAGAGTGTGGACTGAGATATTTTGGGAAAGATCTTTTATCTCGTAATAGAGGGTTTGCAATTGGTAGAAACAATGAGTGAAGGTTCTTAGGCAGAAATGTGATATGATAGAATTCCATTTTTAGTAAGAAAAATTGATTGTTCTGCAGAAGAGGGGCTGAAGACAGAAGAGAAACTTAGTAGGAGGGAATTTACCCTGGGAACATCCTTTACTTTTTCCCTGAGCTGGATAACTTATAAAATGTCCTTCTCATTTAGTAACTTGGTTGAATTCATGGAAAATTAAACCCCAACTTTCCATGAATCTTCTCTTGGTGACACTGTCAAAACAGTAGCCTTGCTGTACCAAAGATTCTACCAAAATAATATTTTATATTTTCTCTTATAATTTTCATCTTATAATGATATAGAATTACATCTTTAATCTTTAGTACAAGTGAACTAAATTTAATAAAGAATATGATGTATGTCATCTAGCATTTAGTGTAGTTAAATGTATGAGTTCTTAGACATTGTGAAATGTGTGAAGTTAAAAGTAGCAGGTAATTCACATTTCTAACTTTCAATGTATTCAGTTTTGAAGAGTAAAAACATGAAATTTTTCATTATGGTAAGCAGCTTTACCTTACAACTCTCAGCCAACATATTACCCTGTAGGTTATGGTAATTCTGGATTCAAGTGATAATTTAAAGATGACTCTTCCAGTCTTGATAAAGTTTATTAAATTTTTTCCAGAGCACATAGAAAAATAGCCCATTATCCAACCATTCCAAAGTTTGTCATTACACTGTTTTCAATCTCTTTGTAAAAAATCATGGCAGTAAGTATAAATTTTTGCATAGCCTTTGTTCTGGCTTGGTTTGTTCTTTAATATTTGAGTTGTGATATATGTGATATATGAACATGTACTACAAGCACTATCTCTCTTTCTCTCCCTGCCCCCTTCTTTCTCTCTTGATTGCCCCTAATGTCAAAGAAAATAATAACTATAAGTTCATTACTAGATGATATTAATTTGTCCCTATCTATTTTAACTATAATGACTGATCATTACCTAAAGAATTACAAGCTGAATTAATTCAGTCATCTATTATTAGGGAAAAAGTGATCCAAATGGGAGAAAGCATTTCCATTAAACTTTGTCACAAACTAATTTTTTTTTCTAATTTCTTTAGAATTTTATAATGAGAGAGAAAAGGGAGGAACAAGTCTATAATGCTCAGGATTCATGCTAAATGCAAAATTTGTAAAAAAAAAGTTATGAATTTTATAAAGAAAGAATTATATAACAATTATTTTTAACTGAGAAATGTCTATTGTTGCTTGTTTATTTCCTATCTAAGTGGCAGAAAGCTTATTCTGAAAGGAAAGATTTTTTAAAGCCAGTGAAAAAATTAATAAATTTTGACTCTTGGAGACCTGATATACAATTTAAATGTAGAAATATGAAGAGCTGTGAATATATGAAATATGAAATGCTATGAATAATATTGAATTCATTTGGTTCCAGAAATTTACAACAGACACCAATGCCATGGGCTATGATTGTGTACTATGTGGGTTTTGTTTTTTTTACATATCCATATATCTTAGATACTATTCCTACCTCAAAAGACTTTACAATCAAAATCCATTTTTCTTCTGTAGCAACAGTGATATTGCACAAGCATTGGTACAACTCAAAAGTCATTCCTCTTTATAAACTTGATATCTCTAGTTAGTGCTCTTGTGGTAGCCCTATGTGAGCGGAATCACTTTACTCTTGCTTTTTCTAACTCATACCTAATCATATTCAAGGACCATTTTGTTAGACAGTTGATAGGGTGATTCTTCCCATTATTTTGTCTTTGTTTATATGTTTGATTGCCCCATTAAAATCATGGATGATTGATTTAAAAAAATTATTTTTAACAATCATACAAAATAAAAAATTTTAACCATAATAACATCAATGTTTATCAATCATGCTCAAAATTTAAAAAAAAAAACAGATAACAAGTGAAAGGTAACAAATCCAAAACAAATTTATACAGTTACCCAATATATGTACTTCAGTTTTCTCACAATTTTAAAATTCACATTAAGTTAATATCAAATTTACATGAATTTTGATTTGTATTTATTTTTGTATTTATTTATAATTTTTGTTATATTTATTTGTGAAATATAAACTCAAAAAAGCATATTTACCTTTATCTTTGTGTAAGTTTAAGTAATATTATAGAAAATAAATTTTGTAAATTATTTTCATGGATTGGAAGACTCAATATTGTTAAGATGTCAATCCTACTCAAAGCAATTTATTGGTCTAATGAAATTCCAATCAAAATTCCAATAACATTCCGTGCAGAAATGGAAAAGTCAATCACAACATTTACATGAAAAAATATGGCTCCAAATAGTTAAGGCCTTATTGAAAAAGAAGAATGAAGTTAGAAGAATCACTTCCTCTTCTTAAAATTTATTCTAAAGCCACAGTAATCAAAGCAGCATGATATTGCATAAGAACAGACAATGGAATTAAATTGAGATTTAAGAAACCAACCCACAAAATTATGGCCAATTTATTATTGACCAGAAGGCAAAGATATTCAATCGGGAAAGAATAGTCTTTTCAAAAAATTGGTGCTAGGAAAACAAAATCTCCATTTGCAAAACAAAACAAAACAAAACAAAAGAAGGAACCCTATCTTACATAGTATACAAAATTCAACTCAGAATTTATCAAATGACCTAAATATAAGAGCTAGAACAATCAAATCTGTAGAAGAAAATGTAGGGAAGCATCTTTAGAACAATGTTAGGCAATGGTTTCTTTGACTTCACACCCATAGCAGAAGTAATTAAAAAAAAAAACAAAAAACAGAAACTAGGACCACATCAAAATTAAAAACTTTTGTGCCTCAAAGGATTTCATCATGAAAGTAAAATAACAAACTTACACAATGGGAGAAAATATTTAGAAACTACATATCTCATAAAGGCTTAATATCCAAATATAAAAAGAAATCCTTCCATACATCATCCCACCAACAATACCAGGCATTGTTGTTGAACATTTGTTACAAATTATGAAAGAGCTATGTCAAGTATGTATGGGAGCACTGTATATTATGCATGTTTGTTTTGTAAGTTCACAACTATTACTACATACTTATTGTTTATGTATGTTCATGTATTGATGATATACTTCAATAAAATGTTTTTAATGAAGAAAAGGAATACTTCAACTTAGCAACAAAAAGACAATCAACACAATTTAAAAATGAGCAAAAGACTTGAAGAAATATATCTCCAAGAAGATATACAAATGGCCAGAAATCACATGTAAAGATTCTCAATGTCATGACCTGTCAGGTCAATACAAATCAAATCCACAATGAGATACCATTTCATACCCATTATAATGACTGCTATCAAAAAAAAAAAAAAAGTTGGTGAAGAACTGCTTCCAAGATCAGTCAGATAGTTGTAGTATATAGGTATTAATATGTACATATATTTGAGGATAACGACCTGCATTTAAGTAAACACCTCAACAGTCATGTTATGAATCTATGGCATTCCATTTTGAAATAGATTACTCAGAATATGTTCAAAGGAAAATTGTTACCTGAGTTATTCTACGTTCATTATAGTTTGCCTATGTGTTATGTTTGAATGTCAATTTGGCTTTATATGAACTATTAGACTCATTTTCTTTCTTTCACACATATAAGACTAACATCCTAAATATGTTAATCGTTGTCTTCCGGACTAAAGCATATCTATCAAAAAAGTATGATTTTTAAATATATTTCTATCTTTTAAAAATAATTCAAGAGAATAATTATACAATTTAGGTGAAACAACATTTAAAAATAACTTTTAAAAAGGGGGAAGGAGCTGGGCTCTGAAACTCAATGGACTTGCAGCAACTACTCTGGAGTTCATTGGTCTCACCCAGTACAACTAACAAGGAGGTGATGATGGACAATTACCATACCAAGGAACCAAGAAAGTCTACCACGGCAAGCAAGAGAGTCCCATCCATCAGTCCCATGGGATTGCAGTCCCCTCTCAATTAGAGGTGGAGTGGACATCACCATCCCAGAATCCTCAGGATTGGGAAATGAACTATGAACTAAAGTAGACTTACTGGTATTCTACTATAGACTTATTGTGAGTATAGCAATGGAAGAAATTACATCATTGATATGGAAGCAGTGGCCACTGGAGGTTCTGAGGGCAGGGAGAGGGAAAAATAGGTGTAATACAGGGGCATTTTCGGGACTTGGGATTTGTGTTAAATGACATTGCAATGACAGATGCAGGCCATTATGTATCTTGCTATAACCTACAGAATTGGGTGGGACAGTAAACTACAATGTAAACTTTAATCCAAACTTAGTGACAATGCTCCAAAATTTATTCATCAATTGCAATGAATGTACCTCAAAAAGGGCAGACGGGCAGGGAGGCTTCCAGGAAGATAGAATTGGAGTAGGTAGGCAGGGCTCAACTCTCTGACAAAAACAACAGAGGGAGGGCAAAAAGCTATCTGAGGGAGCTGCTTTGTGGATCTGCAAGTCATGACAATGCTGTGCATCATCCACAAGGAAGAGGGACAGAGAGACAAAGATGCCAAATGAAAACCGGGAGCACAGACACCTACAAAGATATAGAATAAGTGGAACAAACTGTCAAAGAGGAAACAATACAAACAAAACAAAACCTTAGAGTAGAAAGAGGAGCTAACCATCTGTATTAGTCAGCCAAGGGGTGCTAATGTGAAATATCAAAAATGGGTTGGTCTTTATAAAGGGTATTTATTTGGGTAGAAGTCCACAGATACCAGGTCATAAAGTGTTAAGTTTCTTCTCACCAAAGTCCATTGCCACGTGTTGGAGCAAGACAGCTGCCAACATTTGCCAGGGTTCAGGCTTTTTGTGTTCCTCTCTTCCCAGGGCTGCGTTTCTCTCTGGGCTTAGCTCTTCTGGGTCCTCCACAAGGTCAGCTGTAGACTTTCAGGTGAATGGCTCACTTCTCTTCTTCTGGGGCCTTTTCTCCAACATCAAAACTGCTTCTGAAAAACCGCTTCTCAAAACTTTTCTTGCCATGCCTTTTATATTTGATTCCCCACCCACCAAGGGGTGGGGCTCAACACCCTATCATAACCTAATCATGCCCAGATTAACAGATCAGTTTGCAAGCATGATCCAATTATGTTTTTGGAATTCATAATTACATCAAATTGGCCAACGGTTGCACCATCTGAAGAAGCCCATCAAGATAAACAGATGCCTAGACACCAGCAAAAAATTACAAGTCTTACTAAGAAACAGGAATATATGACCCAGTCTAATGAACAAACTAAAAAACAGGAAGAGACACAGAATGTGGAACAATTAATCAAAGAAGTCTAAACAAATATCCTTAATCAACTCAATAAAATGAAGGAAGAGATTAAAGATATTAAGAATATACTGGGGGAATTTACAGAAGAAATCATAAACATACATAAAAAAGATAACAGGTCAGATGGTGATAAATGGCATAATGCAAGAAATAAAAAATACACTGGAAGCACATAACAGCAGATTTGAACAGGCACAGGAAAGAACTAGTGACATTGAAGATAGTACATCTGAAATCACACAGATAGTAGAACAGATAGATAGAAAAGATAGAAAAAATTCAGCAGGGACTCAGAGAATTGAATGACAACATGAAACATGCAAACATATGCATTATCTGCATCCTAGAGGAAGAAGAGAAGGGAAAGGGGGCAGGAGGAGTGTTGGAGGAAATAACGGCTGAAAATTTCCCAACTCTTTTGAGGAACATGGATACACAAGTCCAAGAAGTGCAGCACACTCCAAAGATTATAAATCATAAAAGGTCTACCTGGAGACATACACTATTCAAATTGTCAAATGCTCAAGACAAAAAGAGAATACTGAAAACAGCAAAGGAAAGACATCCATCACATACAAGGGAAGCTCAATAAGATTAAAACACTGATTTCTCATCTGAAACCATGGAGGCCGGAAGGTATGACATAGTCAAGGTGCTAAAAGAAAAAATACTGCAAGCCAAGAATTCTGTATCCAGCAAAACTGGCATTCAAAAAAGAAGGAGAGTTTAAAAATTTTCACAGATAAAAAGAAATTAAGAGAGTTTTTCAACAAGAAACATGCCCTTTAAGAAATAATAAAGGGAGTTCTGCAGGTTGAAAGGAAAATAAAAAAAAAAAAAACAGGAGTGAAAGAGGGTTGGAGGAGACTGTAGAAAAAAATATTATTAGTAAGAATGACTAGAAAGATAAAAAGAGTAATAAAAACAAAATTTGACATATAAAGACCTAAAGAAACAATGGCTAATGTGAGTACTGCTTTGACAGTAATAACATGGAATGTTAATGGATTAAATTCTCCAATGAAAAGACACAGATTGGCAGAATGGGTAAGGAAATATGACCCTTATCTATATGCTGTCTACAAGAAACTCACCCTAGACCCAGGAATGCAAGGAGGTTGCAAGTGAATGGTTGAAAAATGATTTTACATGTAAAAAATAACCAAAAAAAGGGCAGAAGTAGCTATACTATATATGACAAAATAGATGTTAAGTGTGAAACCATTGTAAAAGAAAAAGAAGGTCATATATACGAACAAGAGGGGGTAATCTATCAAGAAGAAAGAACAATTATAAACATTTATGCACCTAACCAGGGTGCCCCAAAAAACATGAGGCAAACACTGGAAAAACTAAGTGGAGAAATAGATGCCTCTACAAGTATAGTGGGGGATTTTAATACACCATTATCACCATTAGACCGAACATCTTGACAGAAGGTCAATAAAAAAACAGTTACCTTGAATAATACATTACAGGATCTAGACCTAATAGACATATGCAGAACATTACACCCAAATACAGAAGGACATACATTCTTCCTCTCAAGAGCACATGGATCATTCTCCAGGATAGACCACATGCTAGGTCACAAAACAGGTTTTAACAAATTCAGAAAGATTGAAATTATGCTATATAATTCTATAACCACAATGGAATGAAGTTGAAAATTAATAAGAGACACTTATATCCACTCATATCTTAATCAGTGGATCAAGGAGGAAATTGCAAAAGAAATGAGTATCTACCTTGAAACCAATGAAAATGAGAACACAACATATCAAAATCTGTGGGATGAAGCCAAAGCAGTGCTGAAAGGGAAATTTATAGCATAAATGCTTATGTTAAAAAAAGAAGAAAGAGCTAAAATCAAAGACCTAACTGCACACCTAGAGGAATTAGAAAAAGAACAACAAACTAATCCCAAAGCAAGTAGAAAGAAGGAAATAACAAAGATTAGAGCAGAACTAAATGAAATTGGGAATTAAAAAAGCAATAGGAAAATGTAACAAAACCAAAAGCTGGTTCTTTGAGAAGATCAATTAAAATTGATAAACTCTTAGCTGGACTAACAAAGAAAAAGAGAAAAGATACAAATATAGAAAACAATGAGAGAGGGGATATCACCACTGATCCCACAGAAATAAAGAGTATTATGAGAGTATACTTTGAAAAATTGTATGCCAACAAGATGGATAACTTAGATGAAATTGACAAATTTCTAGAAATACACAAGGATCCTACATTGATGAGAGAAGAAATTAATGAACTCAACAGAGCAGTCACATGTAACAAGATTGAACTAGTTGTCAAAAACTTCCAAACTAAGGAAAGGCCAGGACCAGATGGTTTCACAGGTGATTAGATCAAAGATATCTGAATAAAGTGCCAAGGCCATAAAGCTCCTAGAATATAATGTAGGGAAGCATCTACAGGATCTGGTAGTGGGAAATGGTTTCATAAATTTTCCACAAAAAGCACAAGCAAAGAAAAAAAAATAGATATAAAGGACCTCCCCAAAATTAAAAACTTTTGCCCTTCAAAGAAATTTGTCAAGAAAGGGAAAAAGCAGCCTACTCAATGGAAGAAAATATTTGGTAACCGTTTATCTGATAAGGACCGAATATCCAGCATGTATAAAAAATCCTATATTTTGAAAATATAAAAAAACAAACAACCCATTTAAAATAGGCAAGAGATTTGAATAGATAATTTTTCAAAGAGGAAATACAAATGGCTAAAAAGCACATGAAAAGATGCTCAACATCACTAGCTATTCAGGAAATGCAAATCAAAACTACAATGAGATATCATCTTATACACAGCAGACTGACAACTATTAAAAAACAGAGACCTACAAGTGTTGGAGAGGATGTGGAGGAATGGGAACCCTCATCCTCTGCTGGTGAGAATGTAGAATCTTGCAGCCATTGTGGAGGATGGTTTGTTGGTTCCTCAGCAAACTAAGTATAGAACTGCCATATGATCCAGAAATCTCACTGCTGGATATATACCCACAAGAACTGAAAACAGGGACATGAACAGATACATGCACACCAAAGTTCATAGCAGCATTATTCACTATTACCCAAAGGTGGAAGCAACCCAAGTGTTGAACGGATAAGGAAATAATGGTATATACATACAATGGAATATTACTCAGCTGTAAGAAGGAATACAGTATTAACACATGGGATAACATGTCCTGAAGACTTTTGTTGAGTGAAATAAGTCAGTCACTAAAGGACAAGCATTGCATGATATCACTGATATGAACTAAGAATGTTGAGCAGACTCACAGAGGCAAAGTCTGGAAAGTAGGTTATCAAGAGACAGAAAGGGAGTAAAGGGTGGTTAGCTGTTGCTCAATATGGGCAAAACCTAGGATAAGGTGGAAAGTGGCGGTTGGTAGTGGATGGGGGTGACAGGGGTGAATGCAATATGAGTAGGATTGATGGTGCTGGAATGTGAGAGAGAGCAGGGTCAGGGGGTTGGTTTGGACTATCCATGAACTGTAGAGAAGACAGAAGGAAGGAACAGGTGAACTCTGGGGATTTGTAGGTCTGTGGTTAAAACTACAATGGTGGGTATGTTCTTTTGGCAAATATGTCAGGGGAGGGTTACTGGTACAGGCATAGGGTTGGGGGGATATTTGGGAAAGATCATACCTGGGGCATGCTTCTATGGAATATGAACGTGTTCATCTTGTCATAGGATTTTATCTCAGTGGGTGAAGACCCACACAATAAACAAGAAAACATCAAACTCCCATCCTTGGGAGTACTGCTCAAATGTTCTCAAATAGAGGGGCAAGAATCTCTCCAGAACATAGGCAATCCTAATAAAAGAAAACAGACTGATAGTCAAGCCCTCAGTACTAATTCATGAAACTATGAATAGTATTCTTCAAAAACTGAAACTTAGTGGTTGCCATAGGTTCCAAGGGGAGGTGTAGGGAATACAATTGATGGAACATAGGACATTTTTAGGGCATTGCAATTGTTCTGCATGATCTTGCAATGACAGTTATAGATCATTATACATTTTGTCAAAGCCTATAAAATGTATGGTGAAAAATGTAAACCATAATATAAATCATTGACCACGGTTAGTAGCAATGTTTCAATATTTGTTCATCAACTGTAACAAAATTATCATACTCATGTAAGATTTTATTAATAGGGGAAAATGTGAAAGGGGGAGGGAATTGGGTATATGAGAATTCCCTATATTTTCTATGTGACTTTTATGTAAGCTAAAGCTTCTTTGAAAATAAAGTGAAAAAAATAAGATGCTGTGGGAACATACAGAAGAAAATGTCACTGTACATAAAAGATAACAGATTTTATGGTGATGATAGACACAATGCAATTTTTCATTTTTTGTATTATTTATTATTTTTATATTTTATTTTTTAATTTAGGTTTTGGCTGTGTTTTGGGGGAGATTTTGGATCACAGAAGGGTCACAACTGTGGCAGGAGTGTACCACTGGTGTGGGGTATTGGTTGTGGGGGATGTGTGGGGAAGGGTGCAACTGGGGCATGCCTCCTTGGAATATGAATGTGTTCAAGTGGTCATGGGGTATTGTTTCAGTGGTTGGAGACCCACACAATAGCAGAAAGAATATTGAATTCTCATCCTGGGGACTCCTTCTACATTCTCTAATAGAGTGGCAAGAATCTCTAGAGAACATGGGCAGTGTCTAGCAAAGGAGGACAGACTAATATGCCAGGCCTTTGATATATAATTGTACTTTTGAACCTTGTTTTTGTGAAATTGAAATTTAGCTTAATATTGTATATTGCCTAAGAGTTGCCTCCTGAAAGTCTACTTGTTACTCACATGTGGTCTTTCTCTAAGCCAAACTCAGCATATAAACTCACTACATTCTCCATGGCATAAGACATGACTCCCCAGGATAAGCCTCCCTGGCACCAAGGGATTATTACCACACACCAACTAGTGATGCATTTGGAAATAGACCTTGGCCAATAAGGGGAAATATTAAATACAAATCAGTTTTTATGGGTAAGAGATTTCACAGTGAGTTAGGAAGTCACTCCAGAGTTATGCTTATGCATGTCTCAAGAAAATCTCACTGACTATCACAGTAAACACTGCTTCAAGCAGGGGGAGTTTCTGAGGGATCTAGACACTATAGGCAGCAGACAACCCCAGGAATTCGGCACCCTGTCAGTGAGGCTTATCTTGGAATATATGATAACCTATCCTCCCAACATATCAGAATTAGACTCATTTATAATTTTCCAACACATGTTTCTTATGCCCCTTTTATTTGAAGCTATAATTTGCACTAAATCCAGAGACTTAAATCTTCTGGCTATTCATATGATGGCTAAGCCCTAAATCTCAGCAGAGTTGCAGCCAACCCCTACTCTCCAGTTCATAGCATTCACCCAGGACAACAAACACAAGGATGATGATGAACAATGCCCATCCCAAGAAACAGAGTATCTACAATTGCAAGCAAGACAGTTTCATCCATCTGCCCCATGAGGTCTAAAACCCCTCACAATCAGAAGCAGAGTGCACATCACCATCCTCAAATCCTCAGATTGAAGAATGAACAAACAAGGGGGAAATGCAACTATGTACTAAGGTAGACTTATTATTATTCTAGTAATGCAAGAAGTTGTAACATTGATATAAAGACATTGGTCAGCAGAGGTTCTGAGGGGAGGGAGAGAGAAGAATAGGTGTAACATGAGGTATTTGGGGGACATTGGAATTGCTCTGCATGACACTGCAATGATGGATACAAGCCATTATACATTTTGTCAAAACATAAAATTGTTCTCTGCAAAGTGTAACCATAGTGTAACCTATAGGCCAAGGTTATCAGTGATGCTTCAATATGTGTTCATCAATTGTGACAAATGTACCACACAAATGAAAGTTGTTGCTGGGGAAAAGTGTGGGAGGGGGAGGATGTGGTGTGTATGGGAATACCCTATGTTTTGATGTAACATTTACATAATCTAAAGCTTCTTTAAAAAGAAAATTTTAAAAATGGGGACAGGAGAAGAATACATAAAGGGGTCTAATGCTATGAATATAGCATTGATGTTTTAAAGTCATAATCATTAAAATAAACATGCAGCATAAAATAAATAAAACAGAAACATCTAACACAGGTAACTATTTTGTCAAATAATTTTAAATGTAATAACAAATCATCAAAAATAAGGAGAAATCTGATTCTTAACAATTAAATTTAAAAAAACTGGTTGCTATGATGTTTCATCTGTTTTTAAGATAAATACATGAACTTTAAGCACAAACGACTACTTAATGCATAAATGAAACATCAAATGTGAAATGAGACTCAGTTACATAAAAATTAAAGCCCCTTATGTATCAAATATTATTTTTTAAGATATGATATAAATAAAAGGATATTATAAATTGAATTTAGAGGCACATTTAAATATATACTGGTCCAATAGCATGGGGTTTTCAAATTAATAACTTTTATTGAATTTCCAACCATTTCTGTTTCTAATTTATGTAGCACTTAATGTCTTTGTGTGTAAAATTTCTGATCGATCTTATTGTGTTGTTGTTATAGCTGTGAATCTACATACAATAGTTTTTACTAATGTTAATGTTGTTACTAATTAGTAGTATTAATATTTTATGGAATAATATGCAATTATTATAATGAGGCTTTTCAAAAGAACTAATTATTAAATTATAAATAAAAATAACATACTTGACTATCAAAATCATAAAGGTAAGTAAGTACATATTCATTAATACAAATGCATTTATATTTATAATACCATGAAGGAAATTTCATCAAAATTATATACATATCAAATTTGTCATTACATTAAATTATTAATTACATATGCAACATGCATATATTCATGTTTCATATCTTACTGTGTAAAATTTAATATCATATATATCATGAAAATATAAGAGTGGCTATCTGAATTGTAAGCAAGCACATTCAGTACCCCAGCCCCTGACAAACACTTGTTTGAGTTTTATCTTCACCTATATTCTTGTCCTCTCTGTAATTTCATATAAATAGAATCATACATTTGAGACTTTTTTGAGTCTGGCTTCTTTCGCTTTGTATAATGCATTTGACATTCATCAATGTTGTGGCATGTCCCACTAATTTGCTCCTTTGTATAACTGCATAGTAATCATTGTCTGTATGCACCACAGTTTGTTTATCATTTACCCATTTGAGAGATATTTGGGTTGTTTCAAGTTTTTACAAATAAAGCTGTGATAGCCATTTGCCTACAAGTTTTAGCATGGACAGAAGTAACAAATACCTAGATAAGAGATTGTACAGTCATATGGTAATTGTATGTTTAACATCTTAAGATACTGGCAAACTGTTTCTCAAAGTGACGACCGTGTTGCGTTCTCACCAGGAAAGTATGAATTCCAGTTGTTCATCATTCACATCAGCAATTGTCAGATTCATTTTTGCATTGCCCTGAAGTATCTGTACAAATCATTTACCCATTTTTTAAAATTGGAAAGTTTGTTTTCTAATCTTTGAGCTTTGAGTGTAGTTTATATATTATAGTTACAAATATTTTATCAGATATGAGATTTGAAGACACTTTCTTCCAATCTAAGACTTGTTTTTATTCTCATAAAAATGAGTTTTGAAGAGCAAATTTCTTAATTTTGATGAAATCCATTTCATCAAAATTATATTTTTGCATCATGCTTTTGACATCATATCCGTGAAATATTTTGTTTGTCATTTCTTTAAATAATATTTCTGCCACTTTCGGTCTCTCCTCTCCTCCTGGAATGTATTTTGTATACATTATTACTTGTTATAGTGCCCCATATTTCTCTGAAGCTGTGTTCATATTTCTTCATTTTCTAAAAATTTTTTTTCCTCAAAATAACATCAATTAAACTATCTTCAAGTTCACTGATCCTTTCTTATGCCTGCTGTCTAGCCCTTCGGTGAATTTTTCAGTGCCGTTATTGTACTTTTGCTCAATAATTTCTATTTGGTTCTCTTTATATAATTTCTACCTCTTAATTAATATTCTGTATTTGATGAGACATCTTTCTCATACTTTCATTTAATTCTTTAGACATGTTTTTCTTTACTTCTTTGAACATATTTATTATAGCTTATCTAAAGTCAGTCTTTATCTAGTAAGTTCAATATCTGAGGTTTTTCAGGGATAATTTCTACTGACCACTTATATTCCTGCATAAACAACTTATTTTACTATATTGTTCCATGTCTGTACAGCTTTTATGAAAACTGTACTTTAAAAATAATATGTTGCAATTTTTAGAATCAGTTTCCAACCCCCATCATCACTACCACCACTACCACAGGGTTGGTTGCTGTTGATGTATACTTTTGTGGCTGATGTTGATGTTAGTTGGCTTAATGGCTTTCCTGAACTAATTTTGTAAAGTGTGTATTCTTGGTTGTGTTTGACCATTGAGACCTATGCTTGATTAGTAGTCAGCTAATGAATGGGAGGAATGTTTCCTAAATGCCTTGAATCAATAAGTTTCCCAGGCTTTGCCAATTGGACTTTGTGATATGTTGGGGAACACTTTCAATGCTCTGTTAGTTTATCATTCTAGCTTAGCTTGTACCACCTGCTTGCACAAGTACTCAAATTCAGCTTGAGGTGAGAGACTGGAGCCTTCTCAAGTCTTTTCTGAGTTTGTGAACAGACATCCACCTTGTTACATGGCTTTTTTTAAGACCCAGGAATAAGTTGGAGAATTTCAAAGTCCCCTATTAACATCTCACTCACACTTTTTCTTTTTATGGATTTTGATCATTTTTTTTCTTGTTTGCCCAAATTATTTTTGCTGTCTCCGACAGCTGTGGGGATAAACAATTGATGTTGATTGCTTTCAATATCTTCTATTGGGAGAAGGCTGTTTGCACTGAGTGAGATCTGACTCACATTAAATCAAGACAAACTCGTGCAGTGATAGTTTCCATAGAGCTTCCAAACAGGTTAAATAAAAACAATTCTCTTAGCCATATAAACTATTTGTCTTTCCCTTTTCCCCCTTTTATTTAAGGTCTTTTTCCAGTTGTATTGCCAGTTGGTGCTTGGTAGCAATCCCTCAGTGCCAGGGAGGCTCATCCCTGGGAGTCATGTCCCATGTTGGGAAGAAGGTAATGCATTCATATGCTGAGTTTGGCTTGGAAAGAGGCCACATTTGAGCAACAAGGAGGCTCTCAATGAGTCGGGAGGTCATCCCAGAGGTAATGTTTAGGCACATCTCAATAGGAACTCATAGAATTCCAATGGATATCATCTCAAATAGTGGGGCTCCTGAGGGCTCTGGAGACACCCAGGTCCTATGTCAGGGAAGATAGCTCTAGAGTTTGGTGCATTGCCAGTGGGCCCTACTTTGGAGTTTGTGCTCCTGAGAGTGACAGAGCTTGACTCAACTATGTCTTCCCTGCACATGGCTCATCTGTCTGTTCTATTCAAACCTATACTTGGTGCTGGAATTTGTAGGTATAATCATCTCAGTGGAGCAGCAACTCCTATTCTACAGCTCATTGGACTTATCCAAGACAACTGGCAGGGAGATGATGGACAACAGACATCCCAGGGAATGGAGAAAGTCTGCAGTTGCAGGCAGGATAATCCCATCCATCTTCCCCATAGGATATAAACCCCCTCTCAATTGGAGGTGGAGTGGACATCACCATCCCAGACTTCTCAGGATGGTGGAAGAGTAATGGACTAGAGTGGACTTACTGGTATACTGCTATAAACATACTGTGATTCTAGCAATGGAAGAAATTACAACATTGATGTGGAGCCAGTGGCCACTGGTGGTTCTGGGGACAAGGAGAGGGAAAAGCAGTTGTAATACAGGGGCTTCTTCAGGACTTGGGAATTGTCCTGAGTGACATTGAAACAACAGATATGGGCCATTTTATATCATCATATAACATGCAAAACTGTGTGGGAGAGAGTGTGGTCTACAATGTGAACTATGGTCCATGCTTAATGGCAAAACCCCAGGATGTGTTTACAATTGCAATTAATGTGACACACTAATGAAGGATGTTTATGTGGGAGGTTGTGGGAGGTGTGGGAGGTGGGGTGTATGCAAATCCGTATATTTTTTGTGTAACATTTATGTAATCTAAGTTTCTTTTAAAAGATTTTTAAAAATTAAAAACAAAACAAGAAAAAAAATTCTCTTGTGTTTTTTGGAGCGTTCCAACTATGTTCTGCCCCTTCCAGTGGCTGCTAGACTGCTAGTTTTCATGGGTACCATTATTATGAGGCTGTTAATTTTCAAGGCTAGTTTGCATCTGGGGAAAGGGGGATGATATATGGCAAATTAAAATGTCACAAAGCTCACTGTTCTTAGAGATATTAGTCATTTTTCTTAGATTGATAGTCCTCTAAACATTATAGGATTTTGGCTAATTTCCTGAGTTCCAAAATAGAAATGATTTTGACAATTTTTACTTCATTCCCATTGCTTTTATAGAGCAGCAGATTTTCATAGGTCATTACTCCACTTGTACAGTCTTCCTCAGCATTATTTCTTAAATGTTTGGTAGAATTTGATAGTGATGTTCTCTGAGCAATGATTATTGTTTTTATTTTATTTTCTGGAAAATTTTTCTTATATTTTCAATTTCAATAATTCATGCAGGACTGTTCTGGCTATCTCTTTTTCCTTAAGTGCACATTGGCAAGTTGTGTTTTGTAATTCTTTGTAGTACTCATTTAATATTTTTTTAAAGTCTTTATGGTCTGCAGTGATGTCTTCTCTTTCATTTCCAACATTTGTCATTTGTATGTTCACTCTCTTTTTTCCCCCAGTAATTTGTTTGATAAGGGCTTTCCCATTTTATGAATTTTTACAAAGAAGTAGTTATTGGTTTATTTATTTACTCTATTTTTATGTTCTCAAGTTCATTGATTTCTGTTCTTAAGTTTATTATTATATTCCTTCTGCTATTTTTATGTATAATTATTTCTCTCTTTTTTCTTATAGTGGAAACATAGATCACTTAACACCTTAAAATTCCATAAGGTAGTGCTTTTGAATTTTTATAGGCATGGTAATTCTCTTTCTAATTTCCCTTGTGATTTCCCCCTCAAAACTTGGGTTATGTAGAAGAGTCTTGTCTAGTTTCCAAATGTATGGGGATATTTCTTTGTTACCTTTCTGGTACTGATTTCTAGCTTAGCTCTGTTATGGCCTGATTATAAGAAGGGGATGGGAGAACACAGACAGACATGGAGAGAGATGATGGTCATGTGATGACAGAGGCTAAGAGTGAGTTATTCCGGAATCCAAAGAATGCCAAGGATTGCTGGTTACCACCAAAAGCCAGAGAGATGCATGGGGCAAATTCTTCCCTAAAGACTTTGTGGGGAGCATGGCAATACCAACACTTTGATGATTTGAGACTTATAGACTCCAAATCTCTGAGACAATAAATTTCATTTATTTTAAGCCATCTAGTTTGTGGCACGTTGCTACGTCAGCCCATAAATGAAGACACGTATGACATCCTGAATTTTACTTTGATGAGTGATGGATATTTTTATATTCTGATAAATAGTTTTTGAGATTTGTTTTGAGACACAGTTAAATTACATGGAAAGAGTTTAAGCCTCTCATGACGTGTTTTATATATTTGTTAGGTACTATCAGAGAAGCATTTAATCTAGGGCTAAGTATTCCCCATTTCTGAGGCAAAGTCCTTTTTGTTACTTTAGCCAGTCTTCTTTTAATTGTGAGTTTTCTAATCTGTCTTGTGGGAACAAGAAAGTGCCAGGTATTATTTTCTTTTCACCACTTCAGGTGGCTCTTTTCCCATTCTCAGGTAATTTCCTCACATGCATGTGTTTATCAATATTCTACTTATTATTCTAGAGGAAGCCTCTACAATTCTCTGGAGTTCTCTATATTTTTCTCTCCTCTGTGGTACTCTATTCTGCAATCTCTAGCTACTTGTATCTACCCAGTTTGTTTCTGAATCAGGCTGTCTCTTGAACTCTGCCTGTTTTCTCTCTCGCTATAGCCTAGAAGCTTTCTCAAGGCAATATAGAGTTCAGTTCCCTTGTTTCCTCTCTGTCAAGGATTAGAGTCCTCTCTTACTTTCTTTGCCACAGAGTTTCTTTCCCCCAGGCCTTCACAACAGGGATAGCTTGTTCAGTCTCCTTCCCCTTCTGTTCTCAATCCGTTTGCATGTACCAAGTGCGGTCTATGAAAGAGAGTTTAAGTGCTATGTGAATTCTCCCTGTGATTGTGGCTACAAATGGTTCCATAATCTTACATCAGCTCATACTTAGCCTCTAGCAACTTGTTAAAATTTATAAATAAATTGTCCTTACTGACTTCCATGAGGTCTTGTTTCTGTCTCAGATAAACAGTTGTTTGCAGCTCATCTCTCCTTGGAGGTTGCCTATCTTTCATTATAAAATATACTAAATATAAGGCTTAGTTGATTGCTGTAAGACTGAAATTCTGAGGGATTCAAGAAAAATTGTGATTTTACTTTCTGTAGTAAGTTTGAGTGAGATGCTTTCAAGTTTTCTGATCTTATGTTAAAGTTAGAAATTATGACAACTGTTTTTTAGCATTTCGGTTATGTGGATGCGAGTTGGAAGTGGTAGTAAGAAGCAGACATCAATTTAGTGCTAACATGCTGACATTTTGTCTTCAATATTAAAACATCAGTTTTACAGCTTAGATTTAATCTTGAAAGCTGGCCTAGGATTTGTTAAATGGGTTGAAGAATGTCTATCAATTCATTCTTTCTACAACTATTTGTGGAATTCTTCCTATTTGTCAGGGACTGTTCTAGGCAATTGAGGTACAATGGTGAGGAAGGTAGACAAAGCCTCTCGAAGTGGAAGGGCTGAGGATAAATATGTAAAGAAACAACCACATCACCAGTTAGGGCATTAAGGAAACAAACGTTACAGGGTGGGGAAGGGAGAGGGAGTTGACATGGAAAGGACTTCCTTAGCACGTGATACTTGAGCTGAAACCTGAAGTATGAGGTAGAGATAACTGGGCAAGGATCTGGGATAATATTGTTGTATAGAACCAATATGAATTTATAAAAGAGTTTGTAGCTATATCATTGGCTTAATGCACAGACCTGCTACCCTTTAAATATTTTGGAATTCCTTACATCAAAATTTCCATGGTAATTATATTTTCCTTATAAAAGCACATATGAGCAACATTGTTCATTTTAATTTTGAGGGATATATATTTAGTGATTCTATTTTAATAAATTTGTATTTACCATTATATATTCTAAATATTATATATTTTTAAAAGTCAGTGGTAAAATCATAACAGCTTATTTATGATTTTCTTGTCTCACTTTTTTATTATCCCTATTAAGACTCAAATATAAATTCTATATTATTTGGAGTAAAGTATTTTCCCAAGACAAAACTAAATTCATTGTTCATTTATTCTATATGTTGGGTCTTTTATCAAAATTATATTTTCAACTTTTTAATAAGAGTATATCTGTCAATATGTTACTGAAAATGTATAATTAAAGTCAAGTTGTTTACAATATGTTGGTGGAAACTATTTTTCTCTAAAGATTCAGGCATCTGAAATCAAGTATACTTATCTGGATAGAAAACTATTTTTTACCCTATGCTTTCTCTTTATTGTTGATAAGAGACTTAGGTGTTTATTAACTAAAGAATGCTGACACAATTAGTAATTAAACAGTAAGTAAGCAATGCAATGCAAGAGGGTTTAAATTTATTTGGAACTGTTTATCTAGTTGTAACTAAAATTTTCAATTTAAACTATTTTGTTGTGGTTTAGTTTACTCTAATCTTAAGTGACAAAAATGGGGAAAAACTGTTTTTAGTAACACAAAATTTCTGTGGTTGCATAGAAATATATCACTGTAAAGAAAGCAAAAAGAAACTAGGAAACTTGGCCAGGGACATAAGTAGCAATCCTGATACCTGAAGTAATTCTACTGTATGGTGGTATTTGTCGGTCTAGAACAGCAGTTCTTAATGTGTGGACTGTTGGATCCCTAGGGGTTCCTTAGATCCTTTCAGGGGGACTGTGAGTTCCAATCTATTTTCATAATAATTGTATTAGTTTTCCAATGTTGCCATAACAAATTAACACAAACTTAGCAGCTTTAAGAAACACAAAGTTATAATCTTACAGGTCTACAGATAAAGTCTGACATGGACTTCACCAGACTAAAATGAAAAGGATCAGCAATTCCTTGTCATTATAGAAATGAGGTTCTGTTCTCCAAGGGCCATTTCCAACATCCTCTTAGCTCTTTACTAAATGGCTCATGACTCAATCTTCAAAGTCAGCAAAAATAGGTAGAGTCCCTCTCATGCTGCACATTTTTTCTGTCTCTTTTTCTGTCACATGTTGACCTTTCTCTCTAACTGAAACTGAGTAAGATTCTCTGCTTTTAAGGGTTTTTGTGATTAAATTGGGCTAATCCATATACCCTATGACAATCTTCCCATATCAAGGTACGTATTGTAATCACATTGCAAAATACCCATTGTCATGTAAGGTAACATATTTGCAATTTCTAGGGATTAAGACATAAATATCTCTGGATGGCAATTATGCCACCTACCACACTAATACTAAGACTTTGTCTTTTAAACTCTGTTGACATTTTCACCGAGAGTTCAAAAGCAATAGCATATTAAACTGCTACCATTTTAGCAAAATCAAGGCATTGGCAACAAAGTGTATTAGCAGTTACAGTATTTTTCACCTCCTTGGACTTGCAGTCAAATGAAAAATAAATGACATCAAGAACATCTTCAACAATATAGTAAAATTATTAAGTTTATTAAATTTTGGCCATTGTGTACACCTCCTTGTAATATTGTTTGTGATGAAATGGGAAGTGCATATAAATATTCGTATTGCATTCTAAAGCATGGTCTTGTTTTACAGAAAAGCACTAGTGATGTGTTTGAATTATGTACACAATTCAATATCATTTGTTTTCCATGATGCATTTTTGCTTGAAAGAATGACCAAAAGACAAATTATGGTGATTTAAATGTGTGTATTTAGTTGATATATTTTGAAAATTGAAGTGCATGTGATACTTTAAGAAAACTGCCAATATTTTTTGTTGCAAATAATAAAAATTACTATTTCAAGCAAAAATACAAATTTGGAAAATTTCTATATGACATGATGAACTTGACAACTTGACCAACTTTAATGGTCATAATTATGAATTTGGTGTTTTTTACACATTGCATAATAAAATATGGCAACATCTGGGCCATCTGCATAACTCAGTGAACCAAACTTTTCCGAAGCACAAAGCACTATTTAACACAATCCTGCATAGGTAAAAGAGCCATTTAAGGTGTAATATAAACCAATGGATCTTAATGTTCATTGATATGGTTTCAGATTCTACACTTTAACTAATCTTTAGAAACTAACACTTGTCTGAAAAGGCTATCAAACAATTTTCCCTTTTTCCAAATATGCATCTATATGGGATTGGACTTTCTTCATATACTTCGGCCAAGTCAACATATAGGAAAAGTATAAATACAGAGGCATAGTGTAAATCCAGTTGTCATCTATTAACCCATGTGCTAAAGCGACTTACAAAAAGGTAAAAACAATGCTACTCTAGTCACTAATATTTTATTTGGGAAAATACAGTTCTTTTCAATAAAACATTTTTATATTGATAATATGTCATGGCCTCAATATTTTTATTTATAAATAAATTTTAATAATACCTCATTTTTGTAGACTGACTTACTGTTATTCTACTATAGACTTATCATTATTCTAGTAATGGAAGAACTTTTATCATTGATGTGGAGGAAGAGGCCACCGGACGTTCTGAGGGGAGGGAGTGGGGAAAAATATGTGTAATATGGGAGTATTTTCGGGACATTGCAATTGTCCTGAATGACGTTGCAATGACAGATGCAGGCCATTATATATCTTGTCATAACTTACAAAATTGTGTGGAAGAGAATTTAAACTATAATGTAAACAATAATCCACACTTAGTGGCAATGCTCCAATATGTGTTAATCAACTGTAACAAATGTACCACACTAATGAAGAATGCAATTACTGTGGGAAAGTGTTGGAGGGGTAAGGAGTGGGGCAAACAGGATTCCCCTACATTTTTTATGTAACATTTATGTAGTCTAAATATCTTTTTCAAAAATTTAAAAAGGCCTACTTTTTAATGTAATATGGAATATATGGATAAATATAACCACACAATAAAAGGTTATTTGATGTCCTCAATAATTTTTTAGGAATATAAAGTGATCCTGAGTTTGAAACATTTAAGAACCACTTATCTGGAGAATTGAATGATGTTATAATGGCCCATTTTAATAAATGTTATGTCTACTCTTAATAGCAGTGTTAAATATCAAGGATCAAAAGTGGAAAATATTTTGTTCCAGGGATGGAAATCTATTATATAAGTAAAAATATATAAAAGATAATTGTTGAATGGTTAGAAAAGTTTAATTATATTTTGTATCTATTTGGAAATATTCATGCATTGCTAGAAACAATAGAATATAGATAGATAATAGATAGATATATAGATGCTTGTATATGTACTTTTCTATATAAATTGATATAGGAAATATCAATTTTTTTTTCAGTTTTATCTGTTTTTACATAATGTATTTTTTAAATTATTTTTATTGTCAAAGAAACTTTAGATTACATAAATGTTATATCAAAAATATAGGGGATTCCCATGTACGCCACCTTTCCCCCTCCCACACTTTGCCACATTAACAACATCTTTAAATAGTGTGGTATATTTGTTACAATTGATAAACATATATTGAAGCATTGCTAATAACTATGGACTATGGTTTACATTTTAGTTCACACTTTGCCCTGCACAATTTTATAGGTTTTGACAAAATGTATAGTGGCTTATATCCGTCCTTGCATTGTCATGCAGGACAATCCCAAAGTCCCCAAATGCCCCATGTTATACCTATTCTTCCCTCTTCCTCCCCTCAAAACATCTGGTGGCCATTGCCTTTATATGAATGACACAAGGTCTTTCATTGCTGGAATAATAATGTTTCCTTTATTCTGTAGCTGCATTCCCCCCTTATGTTTATTCATTCCTCAGTCTTGAGGATTTTGGGATTGTGGTGCTCACTCTGTTTCTGATTAAGAGAGAGCTTAGATTTCATGGGGCAAATGAATGGAGCTGTCTTGCTTGCAGTTGTAGATACTCTCTGTTTTTTTGGGTGGACATTGTCCATCATCATCCTTTTGTTAGTTGTCCTGAGTGAGTCCAGTGAATGTGAGAGTAGGTGTTGCAACTCTGCTGAGATTCAGGCCTCCAGCGGCATATGAACAGACTGAAGATTTAAATATCTGGGACATATATCTAACAAGTATAGTGCTAATTATAGGTTCAAATGAAAGGGATAGAAGTGCCCTATGTAGGGAAATTATAAATGAGTCTAACTCTGATACATTGGGGAGTATATATTCCAAAGTAAGGCCCACTGACACGGTGCCAAATTCCTGAGATTTTCTGCCTTGCCTATAGTGTCTAGATGTCTCTAGAGCCTTCAGGAGACCCTGGCTTGAGACACTGTTTACAGTGGCAATCAATGAGATCCTGCTGAGAAATGCATAAGCATACCCTCTGGAATGACCTCCTGACTCACTTTGAAATCTCTTAACCATATAAACTCATTTGTATTTAATGTCTCCACCATTTGGTCAAGGTGTTTTTCCAGATACGTTGCTAGTCGGCACTTGATAATAATCCCTCAGTGCCAGGGAGCCTCATCTGCAGGAGTCATGTCCCACACTGGAGGGTAGGTAGTGGGTTTATATGCTGAGTTTGGCTTAGAAAGAAGCCACATTTGAGCAAGAAGGAGGCTTTCAGGAGGTTTAGCAATATATAATACTAGGCTAAATTTCAATTTCACAAGGAAAGTTTCATAAGCACAACCATCAATATCACAGGCCTGATATAATGGTCTGTCTTCTTTTGCTAGGCATTGCCCAGATACTAAGGGGATTCTTACCACTCTATTGGAGAATGTAGCAGGATTTCTCAGGATGGGAATTCAATATCCTTTAGTTATTGTATGGGTTTCCACCCAAAAAGACAAAAGCTCCATGACCACTTGAATGTATTCACATGCCATAAAGTCATTGCCAGGTGCACCATTCCTAACATATCCCCCCATCATGACATCCCACAGCAGTGACCCTCCCCTGACATAGTTGTGACCCTTCTATGATCCCAAACCTCCCCAAAAACATAGCCAAAAAAATAAACAAATATAAAACAACAAGAAAATAAATAATAATAATAAATAATAAATAAAATACAAAAGTAAAAACTAAAAAATAATAATATAATTATAAAAAAAAATTTCATTGTGTCTTTCATCACCCTAACATCTGTATCTTTTATACACAGTGACCATTTGTTCTGTCGGTTTCCCCAGTGTCTTATTTTTTCACTTTATCTTCAAAGAAGCTTTAGATTACAGAAAGGTCACATAAAAAATCGAGGGGATTACAATATATGCAACCCCTTCTCCCTCTCCCACTCTCCCCTATTAATAACATCTTACATGAGAATGGTACATTTGTTACAATTGCTGTACAAATATTGAAGCATTGCTACTAAACATGGTCAATGCTTTACATTATGGTTTACATTTTATAGTTTTGACCAAAGTTTTTACTTTTGATGAAGTCCCATTTATCTGTTTTCTCCTTTGTTACTCTTGCTTTTGGTGTGAATTCTAAGAAACAATTGCCTAGCACAAGGTCCTAAAGATGCATCCCTATCCTTTTCCTCTAGGAGTTATATTGTTTTGATTCTTATGTTCAGGTCTTTGATAGTTTTGAGTTAATTTTTTTAATATATGATGTGAGATAGATGTCCGCATTCATTCTTTTGCATATGGCCATCCTGTTTCCCAGGGCCATTTATTAAAGAGAATATTTTTTCTGTATGAAATTGACTTGGCATCTATGCCAAAAAACAATAGGCCACAGTAGTGAGTGTTTATTTCTTAAATCTAAATTCAATTCCATTTGTCTATATGTCTGTCCTTGGGTCAGTACCATGCTGCTTACTTTTTATTTTTTATTAGAGAAATTGTGTGTTTTCAAAACAATTATGCATGAAATACAGGATTCTGGTATTCCACCCACCAACAACAACTTGCAATGACATGGAAAATTTGTTACTGTTGAAGATAGCACTCTTTAAGATAATTGTACTATTTTCTAAAAGTGTTTATCTTTGTTCCAATTGAAATATTATTAAAACAGTTCTATCATCCATTATTTACATAGGGTGTATTTTCCCATAATCCACCCTACTATTACCATCTTGTATTAGTATTATACATTTGTTACATGTCATGAAAGAACATTCTTATACTTGTACTATTAACTATAGTCCATCATATATAATAAGGTTCATTGTGTTATACAGTTTTATGTTTTATCTTTTAATTTTTATTATAGTTATATATATATATTTATATATATATCATAAAGCTTCCTCTTTTAACCACATTTACCTATACAGTTCAGTGCTGTTGATTGCACTCACAAACCTTTACCATCAGCCTAAATAGAAAAGCTGTAAGAGTTAAGCATCAACTCCCCATTCTCTAACCCATACCTATTTCCTGGTAATCTACATTCCAGATTCTAACTCTATGAGTTTGTTTATTATAATTAGTACATTACAGTAAAATCATACAATTTTTATCCTTTTGTGTTTGGCTTATTTCACTCAACCTCATGTACTCAAGTCTCATCCATGTTGTCACATGCATCAAGACTTCATTCCTTTTAACAGCTGAATAATATTTCATGATCTGTATATAACCTATTTTGTTTATCCATTCATTTCTTGATGGACACTTGGGATGCTTCCATCTTGGTGGTTGTGAATAATGCCTCTATGAATATCAGTGTACAAATATCTGTTTTCAATTCTTTTGAAAACAGAATTTTCCTACTACTAGGTAGTAGTGGGATTGCCAGACCATATGACAATTCTCTACTTTGCTTCCTGTTGATATACAAAATTTTCTTCCACAGCGGCTGCACATTTCACATTCCCACCAGCAGTGAATAAGTGTACCTATTTCCCACATCCTCTCCAACACTTGTAGTTTTCTGGG
The DNA here is from genome assembly GCA_029593785.1 of Cabassous unicinctus. Lineage (NCBI taxonomy): Eukaryota > Metazoa > Chordata > Mammalia > Cingulata > Chlamyphoridae > Cabassous > Cabassous unicinctus. Next base: position 31,089 of record JAQZBX010019977.1, read on the forward strand.
TTTTTTGTTTTGTTTTGTTTTTTGTTTTTAATAAAGGCTATTCTAGTAGGTGTGAAATGATATCTCTGGTTTTGATTTGCATTTCCCTAATAGAGATGTTGAGCATCTTTTCATGTGCTTTTTAGCCATTTATATTTCCTCTTTGGAGATATGTTTATTCAAGTCTTTTTCCCATTATTTAATTTAGTTGTTTGTCTTAATATTGCTGAGTTGTAGGATTTCTCTATATATTCTGGATAGGAAACCCTTATTGGATATATGGGTAGCAAATATTTTCTCCCACTGAATAGGTTAGCTTTTCACATTCTTGATAAAGTCCTTTGATGCACATAAGTTTTTAATTTTGAGGAGATCCTATTTAGCCTTTTTTCCTTTTCTTTTCTTGCTAGTGTTTTTGATGTAAAGTTTAAGGAATCATTATCTACCACAAGATCTTGAAGATGTTTCCTACATTTCCTTCTAGGAATATAATAGCCCTGGTTTTTATATTTAGGTCCTTGATACATTTTGAATTAATTTTTGTATATGGTATTAGATAAGGGTCCTCTTTCATTCTTTTGCATAAGGATATCTAGTTATCCCAACATCATTAGTTGAACAGATTACTCTTTCTCAGTTGAGTGGACTTGGCAGCATCATCAGAATCAATTGACCATAGATATGAGGGTTTATTTCTGAATTCTCAATTCAACTCCATTGGTCAATATATCTATCTTTATGCTAGTACCATGCTGTTTTGACTACTGTAGCCTTGTAATATGCTTTAAAGTCATCAGGAAATATGAGTCATCCTACTTCATTCTCTTTTTTCCAGATGTTTTTGGCTATTCAATTTGATAACTGGCTTTTCCATTTCTTCAAAGTAGGTAGGCTGTTGGAAATTTGGTATAGCACTGAATCTGTAAATCATTTTGAGTAGAATTGACATATTAATGATATTTAGTCTTCCAATACATGATCGTGAAAGGCCCTTTTATTTATTTAGATCTTCTTTGATTCCTTTTAGCAATGTTTTGTAGTTTTCTGTGTAAAAGTCCTTTTTATCCTTGGTTAAATTTATTCCTAAATATGTAATTCTTTTAGTTGCTATTGTAAATGGAATTTTTTTAATCTTCTCTTCAGATTGCTCATTACTTGTATATAGAAACACTGATGATTTTTCCAGGTTGATCTTCTATCCTGCCACTTTGCTGAACTCGATTATTAGCTCTAGCAGTTTTGTTGTAGATTGGGGGGCGGGTGTTGTATAGCATCATATCATCTGCAAATAGTGAAAGTTTTACTTCTTCCTTTTGTATTTGGATGATTTTATTCATTTTTCTTGCCTTACTGCTCTGGCTAGAAATTCTAGGGCAATGTATAACATTGGTATAATAACAGTGGTAACATTGGGCATCCTTGTCTTGTTCCTGATCTTAAAGGGAAAGCCTTCAGTCTTTCACCATTGAGTACAACGCTAGCTGTAAGTTTATCATATATGCCATTATCATGTTAAGAAAGTTTCCTTCTACTCCTATTTTTCGAAGTGCTTTTTTTCAATAAAGGATGTTGGATTTTGTCAAATGCCTTTTCTGCATCAATCAAGATGATCATGTGGTTTTTTCCCCTTTGATGTGTTAATGTGGTATATTACATTAATTGACTTTTTGTGTGTTGAATCAACTTGCCTGTGATAAAACCTATTTGATCATGGGGGATACTTCTTTTAATGTGTTCTTGGATTTGATTTGCAAGTACTTGGTTGAGGATCTTTGCATCTGTATTCATAAGAGAAATTGGTGTGTTATTTTCTTGTCTATCTGGCTTTGGTATTAGGGTGACATTGCCTTCATAGAATGAGTTAGGTAGTGTTTCCTCCTCTTCAATTTTGTGGCAGAATTTGAAGAGGATTGGTATTAATTCTGGGAATGAACTGTAGAATGCACCTGCAAAGCGATTTTGTCTTGGGTCTTTCTTTGTTCGGAAGTTTTTGATGACTGATTCAATCTTTTTCTTTGTAATTGGTCTGTAGAAGTCTTCTATTTTTCTAGAGTCACTATAAGTTGTACATGTGTTTCCAGAAATTTGTCCATTTTTTCTAGGTTGTCTAGTTTTTGGCAAATGGTTGTTCATAGTAACCTTTTATGTCCTTTTTATTTCTGTAGAGTCAGTAGTAATACCCCCCTCTTATTTATGGTTTTGTTTATTTGCATGTTCTTCCCTTTTCTTTGTTATCCTAGCTAAGGGTTTGTCAACTTTATTGATCTCAAGGAACCAACTTTTGGTTTTGTTGATTGTATTGTTTTTGTGTG